>VWYP01006748.1:448732-468802 GCA_013400435.1 Pycnonotus jocosus
AAAAAAAAAAAAGTCATAGCAAACATTTGGATCCTCTAAGTATAGATTATATCAGTTAAAGTACCTTATTTATATTATGGATAAACCTATACTTTTTTTAAAAACAATATGTTTAATTATAAATTAAATACAAATCTAAAAGACATCCCTCTCTGACTGACTGAAAGACTAAAAATATTTTTTCTTTAATAGTCCTAATTTCCTGAAAATCATGTTTTATCTTCTCACGGGCTGAGGGATTTGCAGAAGCAGCACATGGGATATCTGGAGCAGTGGGCTGCTGATCAGCCTGGCAGATGGCTCTGCTGGGCCAGGGTTTGGTCATTAATTGGGATTGACCTGCTGGGATGAATCCAGGGGAAGGCACTGAGGGGATTCCAGGGCTAGTACACCTCCCCTCTGAAGAGAGACTGGGTTGGGTTTATTCAGCCTGGAGAAGAGAAGGCTCCAAGCTCTCCCTTCCAGTGCCCAAAGGGGCTGCAAGAGAGCTGGAGAGGGGCTTTGGGGAGGGATGGAGTGACAGGATGGGAGGCCTTAAGCTGGAGGAGAGCAGGTTTAGATCGGATTTTAGAAAAAAAATTCCTTCCTATGAGGTTGGGGAGGCACTGGAAGGGGTTGCCCAAAGGAGTTGTTGATTCCCATCCCTGGAAATTATTAAAATCAGGGTGGATGAGGCTCTGAGTAACCTGGGATAGTGAAAAGTGTCCCTGCCCATGACAGGGAAGTTGGAACTAAATGATGTTTAAGATCCTTTTTAACCCAAACCTTCTGCCATTCCATGATTGCCCTTTTTGCTTCTCATGGACTCAGGGCTGGACTTTTGGAAAGCCTCTTTTCTGTACCTCACTTGGGTTGGAATCCCCATACATATTTTACAAGGAAATTGTGACTATTAAATGTCTTTCATAAAATGATGAGACACATCAAGTACATACCAAGAATTGCTACATAATGACTGTAACATATGTGTGTGCCTGAATGTCTGCACACAGAGGAACATGTAAATATATTCAAATATAGAGATGTTTTCTGTGGTCAGCACAGAGGAGTCCCAGTGTCTTCCTTACAGGACTTTTTCTGTGAGTGATCTAATTATTACATTGCACATACAGTGATTATTCTATAGAAAATAATTCTCAATATTTAGAAAACTTTCTCTCTTAGCATTTGGAGAAGTTTCTGATCTCTTCTTTTACACATCAGCTAAACAAAAAACAACACAAAAACGTTTTGAGATCAGCCATAATTTTTCCCATTACAGAAATAAGAGACTGGCATTCCTTGAAAAAGCCTCCACCTACACAGGTTCCATGGAAGATATTTTCCAAACCCAGTGTGCTCAGGATGTATTCAGCTGACTGTATTTAGTATCACATCACCCTGACTGTTTAGGAGATTATGACATTTGGGCTCGCTTTTCTTGCTGATTAGCAAAGCAACATTTTTTTATTATTTCCTTATGTTTCCCTGTTATTTGATAAATATTGATACTCTTACATTCCCAGGCTCTGATGTGGCAAATGTATCCACATGACTGCAATTAACTGAGGTGAAACAAACTGGACCACTTACTGAGAAAAACATGCATGCACTTCAAAACTTAATGAGTGCTTCAGCTAAAGAACATTGCATCAATTTTAGGCAACAGCCTTATTTCAGTAACATCTTTGATGCCCAAAATCTGCTTGAAGATGGACTTGATAACACATCCCATTGTTTCCTACAGTTTCTCTCACTGTTTATCACGGGATTGAAACTTGGATGCTTCATTTTATCTTTGTAGTCTCATGTATGAATTTTCACACATAAAGATTAGAATAGAAGGGATCACAATATAGCTGAATTTTTACAGAGGTTTAAAAGCTCATTTTCTAAGAAAATAGTGCTACTGTTACTATTTCATGCATAGAGCATCAGCCAGTATCAAGGGAAGCACGATGATATCTGTAACAGTTTAATTTTCCAAGTAAATATAGAAATATTTTCCTGTGGTGCATCAGCAAAATCAAGGAAAAAAAAAAAACCAAACACAAAAAAACCACCCCAAAGACCAACAAAAAAACCTCATACAAAATGTCAAAATATTCCCAGAGGGCCAAAATATGACAGTTGCAAAATCAACAAACTTTTGTGTAAGATAAACCAAGTAAATTAATTTGGGATGTCTGTAGCTGCAAACACTAGAGGGAATGCAGACAGCCTACCTGATTGCAGTTACTCCCAAACCTGCTTGTGGCATAGATATAGAGTTAACCAGTAACATTTTTGGGTCACATTTTACCTTAAATGCCCCAGCTGCTCTCATCAAATTTGATCCCACCTTAACCAGAAACCAAACCAGTGCCCAGTGTGAGATCTGCCCTCTGGTTTTGCCCTGATGAAAAGAACTTGTCCTTTAGGTTTGGTTTGAAACTTGAACAGCTGTTTTGTTTCAAAATCCTCTGGGAAATCTACCTTCATCATGAATATAATGTCAAAAAATGTCAACAAAAGCTGTCTCCCTCTAGAAACGATTTTTTGGAGCAGCCTGTGGTTGCACTGCAGTTCAGCAGTTCACAGCTACCTGCAGGAGCACTTTGTACCTCCACTTTGAGGAGGCTGGAGTCCCATTGGGAACTATTCTTTCTTCCAGTATATTTGACATGTTCAGCTGTTAGTGCTCATTATGGTCATTATGAGTTATTACTGCTCATTATGCTGTTAGGCAGATGACACCTAGATTTACTGAACTGATGCTGATGGGGGTGGAAGAACCTTTCTTCTCAGATACAGATCTTCTGCTATAATCGAAAAGGGGAGCTAAAAATGGCTGAGATGAGAGGGAGAAAAAGAGGGATTGAAAGAAACACCACAGTTTCAGACCAAAACCAGTGACATCAAGCCACATCTGCCATTCAGTATTGTGTGTACACAGCCTTGTTACACTCACCTCCCTCTGTTTGTCTCTAGGAGCCACAGAGCTCAGAAACAACAATGAATCAAAGCTAAATGAAAGAATAATTTGAATATTACTGTTCTATTTCCTCTGCTCCATCACTCATGCGATGACACATATCACTTTGGCCACTTACTTTACTGACGAAATTCTAGATAGCCTTATGCATTGCAGTTTAATTATTCTCTGAAACAAAATTAGAAATGCTGGCATAGTCAGTGTCTGAAAATGTTACCAAAAGTTGGACAGCAACAGGACTCCCTGGTAAAACTACTCAATTGGAAATTTGCTTTTTCCATTTTCTGTTAATACAAATCAGATGCAAATTTAGAGTCTAGAGAGAAGTAGCAGAAAAAGGTTAGTCTTATAAAAACAGAGAACAGGTTAAATTGATTAAATAAGTTATCAAGTCACTTTTTTCAACCATCATTATTTACTTTTTAAAGACTTTGATGAGCTATTCAGCAGAAAGCGGGGGTGGGGGGAATACATGACTAGCTGTGATACTTGATTTAGGTTATTTTTATGTGAAGAACAAGAGATTAAGCTTCCTAAAAACCCAATGATGCCAGATTTTTTGTTTCTCCTCTATTACTATTCTAGGTGTAAGGATACAGTAAATTCTGGCTTTGAGACCCACACAGGTGCTTTATTAACTTTCCCTGCTTGTCACACAATTGAGCAGAGCCCCTGGATGAGGAGCCCTGGAACAGTCTCTGACGCGGGTGAGGCACTACAACAGCTTGGAGTGTCATGCACCCACTGGTGCAAAGGGCCTTGTACTGGCTGGAGCATCAGGGGCAGGGAAAATGCCACCCCCACCTGCTCTTTGGGGTAAAACAAGAGAGAAGAGAGCAATGATCCTTCCCCTGCTGGGCAGTGCTCCCTGGCTGAGGGACAGAACAGATGCCATCGAGATGAGAAGGGTGGGATGAGATAAATTATCTTCATCTCCTTGTTGCATCCCAGAAACCAAATATTTGGACTGTACAGAGCTACAGTGTTGTAAGTCTCAGAGTCATAATCTCCATCAATCTCTCTGTAATAAATCGGAGAGAAAGTCATTCATTAATTAATTAACTATAATTAACAAACGGATAAAAAAGCTTGCAGTGGCATTTTTGTAATCCAGAGTAGTTTTAACAGTCTGAGTATTCCCAGTATTATTCCTTCTGCTTGGAAACAATTGTAAAGGACACTAAAAATCTATTTTTTACTGGATAAATCAAGCCAGAAAGGCATATCCCAGCATTATGATATAACATGCCAGCTCAAACTTGTGGCATATCCATTCTTTCCTGCTAGCCAAATTTTCAGTGGTGGAAAATTCTGGAGAGAAAAAAAAAAATAGAGGAATAAATAAATACTCATATCCTTCCACTTCTATCAGATTGAAATGGGGTTGTCCTGTCAAGAAAAACAATTTGTATCTACGTTACGTTGATGTCATTCTGACAGGAGCAATGTAACTTTTAAACAAATAAAAATAAATGCATATTCTGGCTCCATGTCCTAATCAGTGATTAAGGAATTCTTTGAATTGGTTTTTGTTCTGGACAGACCATTGCCTGATGGCTAATCCTGCACCAATAAATATAATCTAGTGCTTTATGATCAAGAATTTTATTGCCAGATGTCAGGAATGCAGTGCACAATTACATCACATTATAAATACGAGGCTTGATCCAACACAATTAAAATTAATGAGGTCTTTATTGCCCGAAATTTGCTGGAATCAAGGACATAATTAAAAGATACGGTCACACTTTTAAGCCCAATCTATGCATTTGTGATAACCTTATTCACAGTATGTAATAATAGTGTGACTGTCTTGTACATAAAAAGGTCAGTATGGGGGTGGTTTTCATTGGAAAAAAAGTTGTTTTCAGCAGTTGGGTTTTGTTTATTTAAAAACAGATAATTTATACTATTGTGATCCAGTAAAATGCTAAAATGGCTTTATTAAGATAATCAAGAACAATAATTGTCCTTAGAATTACTAATATTTATTTTATAATCTTGATATTTAGTAATTTGATAAATTACTAATATTTATTCTATAATTTTGATACATCAGCCAAATATTGGTCAAGTAGAAATTACACTTTTTTCCTCCACTGAAATTCCAAGGGGAGAATATTTCTTTTTCCAGTTTCCTTAAGAGTAAACCTTCACTATTATCTTTGCTGTATTTTCCGAGAGTTAGAATGGAGTAAAATCTATTCCATGATAATTTTATCTGTGTAAGCAACCTAACTGCAATCAGCAGAACTACTCATCTTTATAGTTAATCAGGACCAACAGAAATCATAGAGGTTACAAACCCACAAGAACTATTTTAGCAACAAAGACCAGGCACACCAAAAGAAAGGAAAGATCAAACCCATGGCTTTTTTTCAAAGGGTCTAGATTTCCTCCTGCACTCTTTCTGTCTGTCATGCTCCTGAGATAGCCTTTCTTTTATCTCAGGCTGGCCTCTCCTTCAGGCTGATGTGAGACTGTGGAGCTTTGTGCAAATCTCAGAATATTCAAGGTTGGAAAAGACCTCCAGGTTCATCAGGTCCAACCATTAACCCAGCCCTGCCACGTTCAGCACCCAACCACATCCCCAAGGGCCACAGCTCCACCTCTTCTGGGACAGTCCCAGGGACAGGACTGGCACAGCTTCAGACCTGAGAGCACAGCTCATTGTGCTTGGAAAATACAGTGAAACCAGGACACTTAAAAAGAATTAGACATCTTTCTGAAGGAATGAATGAGGAGGAGGAAATGGAAATTGGGACTGTCGTGAGCAGGACCAAGAGTTGGACTTTGATGATCCTTGTGGGTCCCTTCCAACTCAGGATATTCAATGTTTTTGTGGAATCATAAGGCAGAACAGTTTGGTGCAGTGGGAACTGCAATCTTGTCTAACTGAAATAAAAGCAGCACTGATTTTGTTCTTTTTCAAGATGTCACATAACCTACAGCTTCATTCCTGGTTTTGAACAATTTTATATATTTTTAGCATTTTCAAGAGCTTTAAAGTTGCTCAGTATTTGCTGCTAATCCATTCCTATAGTGCTATTTGTTAAAGATCAGAGAACTTTAAAGAAAACTTTAGCACATGCTTAAAGTTACTTTAAATTACACAAATTGCTAAATCTCCCACATCCTCCCTTTCCATCCTTTAGTGCCACAGAACGTTTGCTAGCATGGCATGGAAGAAGGAATTGTGAATTTTATAGAGCAGCGAACAAGTGATTGTTTGTCCTGCCGAGTGTTAGTTCTGACCCAGGTAGCAGTGTTTTATAGTCTGAAGATCAAAGTGCAGCTTACCCATCAAAATCACATTCCAGCTTTGTTTATTACTCTCTTAACCTTTCATCTGTGCTTTACACAGTGCTGAGAAATACATATATAAAAAATGTTCAGAGAGCTCCATTTTGGTGAGTCATCTTTACTTCTTTGCTTATCATAGTATAGCAAGCTCTTTGCTCTTCTTAAAACTCTTCCATCTTTAAAACTACTATAATATTCCTTCTGAAAAATGGGTGACTTAATATACAAAACACATTTTCAGCTTCCAGAAAAAGTACTTCAACTGGTTTGATTCATCTTGGAAATACTGTTGTTTAAAGTGTCGATAATATTGAAAAGACTTCATGAAATAATAAGGTTTGTCACTAGCACTAGGTTATATTTTTTGGTAGTCTTTTAAAATTTTGGGGGTAGGACTTTTTTTTAAGGAGATGGAGCAAATAATATCAGATATATGTAAACACTCTCAAGGGAAAACAAACCCATTTATCAGTTGTATTCTTACAGAGAAATCCCCAAAGATGTCTCTAAAACAGATTTCTGGGTTCTGCAAGTTATTAAGCACAGGATATTTAACCTCCTTTTTACAACTGCTTCATTCCAAAACATTTCACTTCTTGGATTTACTGAGAAGCTGCTTTTAAAAGTACCTTCAATCTTCTTTATTCATGTCAATTGCAGCAAGCTATTAGCTGTAATTGGCAATTTAATTTTTTTTCCTTTTTGCTGCTTTTAGTGTATGATCAGCTTCCAAAAAGTAAGGGTTTAGAATTTTACTAATGTACCCTAAGCAATGCATTCATCTGTAGCACAGGCAAATTTTACCTGAGAAATTGGTCTTTACCAACACGTGATTTTTCAATATGCATCAAGAGATGTGAAAAAAATATGTCCTCAGGAATTGCCAAATTGTCTGGAAAAGGAACAGTGAGATGAGTGGCAGCACAGAAGAAACACCCTGGCATGAGAAAAACAAAGAAAAAAAACTCAGGATGGAAGTGGTTGGGGGCTGAACCTGAACAAATGGCACCAAACTAAAACAAGCCAACATTCAGCTTACACTGGATCCTTTCCTAAGAGGAAAAAAAAGACAAAGAAGGGAGAGAAAATCTACCACTGTCTTATAACTTTCAGACAATCTTTAGGATCCCTTAAAATGAGGAGCTCCATTCCCAAACCCCCAAATTCCAGCAGAGAAAGCTGCAACATCAATAAGACTTCTCATGATCTGACCTGTGACCATTTGACTCTTATCCACCTCTACCCCCCTGCTCAATTCCTGGGTAATGCTCCAGTAAGGGCAGGGTTTACCAAAAGGCCTGGGAAGGCTTAGATGTGGAAAAGTTTCTGCCTCTCTGCTCTGGACATAAGCCTGGTTAAGTTTTCAGGAGGCAGATCGTTATCTCTCACTGCCAGGCTGTGAAAACAGAGCCAGGTTTCTCCTCTGGGATGGCAGAATAAGTAATCCCTGCAGTGCCCATGAGCCACAGGCTGAAATCTCAGCACGTGTGAGTAGATGATACATCTGCTGGTGTCAAAAAAAGGCAGTAGTGTGGTTATTGCTTTGCAGAAAAGTTCTTTTTCTTTTTCTTTTTTTTTTTTTTTTTTTTTTTTTTGCCTAAGACAACTATAAATGGGCTAATTCATTTTCAGGCGAGCCTGGGCTATTCAGAGGGAAGGTTTACAAAGATAATCAGGTATTAAATGATGAAGATGTCTAGAGAATAATTCATCTGCTCCCTCACAGTACTCAGACCTCACTGCTGTGCCTTAAGATCACAAAATCCAGCCTTAGGGCAGCTGGGAGCTGTGGAGACCTCAGTTCACCTCCCCTCTGCTGCTCAAGTAAACCAGTGTCCTTAGGTCTGTGTCCAGGTAGGGTTTGAACATCTCCCTGCACTGGAGGCTCCCCAGCCTCCCTGCGCAACCTGATTCAGCCGCTGACCATGCTCAGAATAAACAAATTTTTTTTTTTTGAACTTTCCTCTATGTTTGGTGCCCACTGCCCACTTGTCATTTTGCTGGATGCCACCGAGAGCCTGAGTTTGTTTATTTAAAGCTTCCTCACTCTCTATAATCTCACATTGAAGCCAGTGAAAGCCACACCCCTTCACATGCTTGTTTTAATTTCCTTTGGCTTTTTTGCATATTGCTCCCTTGGCGGGGAGAAGTTAAGAACCAGGCTCTGAATGTGTTTCTGCTGGGTTCTGCAGCTTTGCAGGATGACTTCAACAACAACTAACTGTTAGCACACATTGATCATCACAAGTAATTTTGTTTCTTTCAGTGAGATTGATTATCTTTACCTGAATCATAGAGCTCTCCTGGGAGGAAACACTGAGAAACTACAGAGAATGCGATGGGGAAAGCTTTTAAAGGACTAAAAAGTTTTAGCAGCAGAAGACTAAGAGCTCATGTAAATGAAAAGCACAATCTCATGACAAAAGCTCTCATCTGTACAGTCACAAAAAGGAACATATCTATTTCCATCATCCAAATGCCAGCATTCAGTCATTAATGGGAAATAAACCCTCTCGGGCTCATTTTTCAAAGTTATTTTGTTGGAGTGTTGTAAGGGAACCTTATAAAAGCAGAGCAAGGCTCACATGCAATGAATGCAATATCCAGGATCCATTCAGAGTCTTTCTGGAACGCTGCAGGAGTGGTGAGCACAGAGGTGCTTACAAGAACAGGAGCAAGAGAGAGAAACGAACACATGGAACAATTTTCTTTTGGTGCTCAAGGCAGCAGAATCCAAACCTGCACCTCCTTCAGAGACACTGCACCAGGCTGCTCTCCTAGAGATGCAAAACCTTGTTGGTACAAACACAATATTTCCTGTTTGTGCTTGGTCCTGGTAATAACAGATCAGGTTCTAGCAAAGTTGATGGTTCCTAATGGCAAAAGGAACTGTTCTATGATAGCCTGGAACTGGATCTGGTTGCAAGACATCATTGTCTGCAAGAGAAAGGCTTTTTTCAATGTTTTTAAGTAGATCCAGACTTTTTCTAACCCTCAGCTGCATCTTTGATACACTATAGCCAAGAAATGATATTTTTTGTTCATATTTTGCAAATCTCAAGGAAAAAAAAAAGGTTAAAACTGAGAATTTATTCTTCATAATCCTTCTTCAGTATTATCAGTTCCACTACACCTACTGAATACACTCCTGTTTGTAAATTTGTTTGTACACAGCACTTTCAAAAGAAACCTATCAACAAGAACATCTGCTGCCATGACTGAATTTGAACCAGAGATCAAAACACTAGTTATGAAATATTTATAAAAAGAAACCAGCCAACAACTCTATAGAACTTTCAAAAGATAAAAAAGCAATATTATGCACTTATGAGGGGGAAAGGAAAAGAAATGTGTGCATTGTTTTAAAGCCATTTGAGAATAGAACCTTAAATTTGAAATTGTGATTACTACTTCTACAGCACCTATCTAGAAAAACAGCAAAGATGAAATTCAGGCACTACCACAGATGTTAAATTTTATGGTTGCTGGAAAATGCAGGTAATATCTTGTATTTCTCAATAACATTTTTAAGGCACATCTTCAGCTGGAGGGAACCCACATTAGAAAAGCTCTGTGCTAGCAAGATAGCTGTCAAGTGATTTCTTTGTTATCAGAAAGAAAATAAAGGAAATAGTGAGCACATTTTCACTTTAACTTATCTTTAATGGTGATTCAAGAACCTAATGATAATCAAAATCCAAACAATGTGCATCCAAACATCTCTCAGGTACAGCAACAGGAGAAACTCAACAATGAAAGGGGCTTTGAGCTTTGAACGCACAGGATGTGCAAGCCCATGAAGTATCAAAAGGAAAAATTTTAAGTAATAGAATTATAGAATGGTTTGAGTGGGAATGAACCTTAAATGTCATTAAATTTTACCCCCTGCCATGGCCAGGGACATCTTCCACTATCCCAGGATGCTCCCAGCCCCATCCAACCTGTACATGGACACTTCCAGGGATGGGGCAGCCACAGCTGCTCTGGGCAGCCTGTGCCAGGGCCTCCCCACCCTCACAGGGGAGATTTTTTTTTCCTGATATCTGATACAAACCTACTCTCAGTTTGAAGCCATTCCCCCTCGTTCTCTCATTCCAGGCACTTATAAAAATCACTTCTCCATTTTTGTAGCTCCTTCAGGTGCTGGGAGGCCACAATTAGGTCACTCTGAAGGCTTCAGAGCTGAAGGCTGAACAAAGCCAGTTCTCTCAGTCTTTCCCCATAGGAAAGGTAAATGATCAGAAAAAAATGCTGGAAAGAAAGTTAATATTCCTTTCAATGTGAACATTTCCCTTTCAGCCCACCATAATTTAGCCATCCTTGTTAAGAACTATATAACAGCAAAAGGAAAATATTTAGAGAACATTTTTCAAGAGGCACGTAGTAATGAAGTGAGTAATTACAGCATCCCCAGGGTGCTCAGGAGTGCCTTTCACAGGGTCATTAATGTGGTTCATGGGAAGCTGAAAGCACATGGCCTTTGGCCCCACAGCACACAGGGGGCCCAGTGAAGGACAGCCCGTGGTGCCACTGCTCAGATGAAATGCAAACCCATCCCCAGTGAGACACAGCCCTCACCTGGAGCTGAAAGGAGAATTTCAGTCAGAGAAGCAAATCAATTAATGTGCAATAAACTACAGCAACAAGCAGGGATGGGAACAAACATTTTGGGAAGGAATTCATCTCCCTGTGTGTGTCCTGTTGGAATCAGTGAGATGACACCAATGAGTGCTCACCAAACTCATGGGATGTTGGAACCTAAGCAAGCAAAACAGCTTAGGGATGTGTTTGCCTAATCTTTTCGAAAATATGTGGAGCTGTAAGGCCCTCTGCCTCCTTTCTTCTAATATTTTGTGCTTCTGTACTGAACGATTCATTCTTCAATAGTAAAAGAAATAGCAAAGAAATTTCTCAGTGTACCTACGGCAATTTAAGATCCCTCAATGAAAATCCTGGTGGAAAGCCTTGAGAAAATGAACAAATTACAATGAGTGAGGGAGATTTCATAAAAAACAAACATCCAAGAGCTTACAAAAAAATACAGCAAAAATTATTTTTAAGATCAGTAGAATTCTTGAATGTGTAGTGAGTCTCCCATACAAAGACTGCTCAAATCTCTTTCATTCTACTTCATTAGGATCTCGAAAAAATAGTGAAAAATTACTGCAGAACAATGAAAAATGCCAATAAGAGTTATTTGTCAAGCAATAAACCCCCTGAAACATGGAGGATATATTTCAAACTCTTAGTTAAAGTGTATAAGTGATCATTCTTTTCTCAAAAATATTTTTAGCTTGCAACATACACAAGATATATTCAAAATACTTTTGCAAATACATTAGTATCTAGTATTTATATTTGCTGGAAGGCAATTTTCATACTTTGCTTAACAAGGGATATTAGCCAATGTACAACATTTCCTCTGGCCTTTCAGAGACCTTCACGTTTTTCATGCAATAATGAATTCATATGCAGTTTTTGCCAAAATAATATTTATTTGCCAGTACTTCTGGGGATATAAGAAATCAGTGTATCAAACAATGCAGTCCTCTATGTATTCTCCATTAGAAGGTAATGCAAATTGCAACATTTTTACTGCAGTATTTTCTAGGTTGGCTGAGGCAAGCATTTACACATGGATGACACATTAAATAGAGGAAAAAATTTAGGACTTTCTCTTGCCAGTACTGCTGCCAAGAGAGTTTTGTACCTCTAGATCTATTGTTCACATTACTCTTTTGAACCATTAAAAAGTGCTACTACAACCTTAAAATACAGATCTTGTTCAACTATCTCAAAAATATCATGAGGTACTACATCAAGGAAGTATCAGAATAATATTTGAGCTAGTACTCATATATGTAAACTAATTTGCACACGAAAAGAACCCCATGAAATGAGGAATTTTATGCAATTGAAATGTGTGAAAAATGAGAGCAATATTTGCAATGGAAATCCCTGTCAAGTTATCCATTGCTTCCAAAACCTCACAGTACACAGAAATGCTTAATTTAAGCTTCAGAAAACTATTTTAATCTATGTAATTAAATGCCGTCAACTGGGAATTTAGAAATATTCTATCTACTTCTATATCCTGCTACTTCCATCATAAATGTTGAAAGAATTTTCATTCACCTTTTTTTTTCTAGGCATGAATTACAGCTGCCTAAAACTCAGGAGTGCAGAGTTCCTGACCCACCAAGGCTGGGCACAGACCTGACTCAGCTGCTGAGCTGCAGAGTATTCCTCAATATCCTCCTGCTTGGATTAAAAACCAGAATATTGGGAATTCAGAGGATTATTTCTGTGTGGGAATGCTCTGCAGTGAGATACAAATTGCACAAAAATCCCAATTTATCCCCTCCTCTTGGTTTACAGTCAGACAGATCCTTTCCTGGGAAGTTTGGCATCCTGGCAAAGGCAGAGCAGCCTAAATTCTGTTTACTCCTAAGGATGGAGCCAAATCTGGCTCCCCAGGAAGTCTCCCATCCCATCACAAGAAAATCAAAAGCTTAGGATAATGTGCAGTGTAAAATCCAGGTATTATTGTACAGCTGAAACATTAAGGATACAGTAAATTGAATTTAAAAAACATTCATGGGGATCAGTGATGGAGCAAAAGTAATTTGGCCAGATATTAGTTGCAGCAAAGTGAAGATAGCTACACATAGCTAGGTGATAAAAATTACAAATACCATATAGGATAATAGGGTCAAAGAATTTAACTTTTTTTTTTTTTTCTGAGGCAGTAAGGTATTTATAACTTGTCTTCAGCGAGCTCTTTTTCCTTCCTATTTTGCAAATATTATCATGCTGAAGTTTATTCTGCTCTCAAAGATAAATCTGCTATTTAGAAAAACTGGGATACTTTTATTATATGATTAAATATTGATGAAGGAAATTTATCTTGCCAGAAAGTAATTTATCTTGACAGAAATGACACAAACTGCTCTTATGCCAAAATGAATAGTTTTAAAGTTTGTTATTTGTTATTTTTGTGTTTACCAAAAAAGAAGTCTAGTGAAAAACATCAGAATAAACATGTTATTTAAAATGTACCTGTACCAAGATAGAAACCTATTCAATGGCAAATAAAATTATGCCTTTGTGCCCTAAAAAATAGAGAAGCTGGTGCATGTATGCATCTATCCAAGCAGGTGGATAATGTCAATTTGCTGTGCTAGAAAAAGCACAAATAGAAAAGAAGTGGTTCATTTCAAGAGTGCACTATTTATTCAGGCTTCCCATTTCACAAATATCTTGCCTGCTGTGCTTTGCAGTTGACCCTTTAAAGATCTCCAGACAATAACCCATTGTTCACCTCACATCCATTTTGTCATTTTGGTGGTACAGACCCAAGTGTGGAAATCTTCCTTTCTCTGCTCCACTGCATACTCCATCTCCCTTTGGCTGGCACAAAAAAAACCCACACTAAAACATCATTAATTACAGCAGGTCTGAGATTTGAATGCTAATTCTATTAATGGCCCAACGAAATTAGGACACTGCAAATCTCGATGAGCAGAGCCTGGGCCTCCTGCCCCGAGGTTACCTGCTATATTAAATAAGAATTGTCTAATACATTTTTAGAATTCTAAGGATGTGTAAATCAGCCCTTGTGAAGTACAGCACCAGGGGGAATAGATAACTGCAGTGCTCTCTCTATCTTAACTGCTTCTATTTATCTAGAATCAAATTCATTTGGAGGGCTTCACACCAAGACTCTGTGACACCGCAGGCTAAGGTGGGATCAGATCAGGCCTTCTGGACACCTTCTCTACTGTTTAATCCTAAAATATTAAAATTTCATTTCTATCTAAAAGAAAACTGTTATGAAGCTGCCAGGGGTCCCTAAAAGTATTTATTGATTAACATTCCCTGCATGTCCTTCCACTTCAGAAAAGTTGAATGATTTTTGACTGCACATTTTGATGTGTTTTGCTACTAATTTTCCATCTTTACTTTCAATGTAATGTACTTTTAATTAGGCAATAATATATAATCTTCTGCCCATCTATCACTTTTACTCAAACATCTTAGGAAATGGATAATAGAAGAAAGGCTCATCAGAGACCCTTTAGAGGTGCAGCAAAGCTGGAATAAAATGCCATCTCCTGACAGCACCTTTAAGGTTTCATAAAAAGATAATGGATGTGCTTGTCACCAAAGCTAATGATCAAACATTTCCCCACTTTTACTGGATATTAAATTGTGAACTATAAAAGAAAACCCCACAGTCTAAGCAATGGAGGAAAAAGAGACTTTGTACATTTCTGATCTCCTTTGATAGCTAACTAACATAAACCTTCTTATTGCACTGTTACTCTCACTGAATAGCCACTGTGCCATGAGATGCTTACTTTTACTGAAGTGAAAAGGCTTCTTTTCAGGAGAGACAACTCTCCAGGTTGCAGAATAAGGACATAATAGGTTATATTTGCAAAAATGCTTAAGTGAAACAAAACACTAGTTCATCATAATATCTTTATAAAGTTGACCAAAGTTTTTAATCTCATATGAAGCAGTTTTTGGAAGTGTTATATCTAAATTTCATACATTGTTTTGAATCAGATTTTTAATCCTCTTTTTAGTATTTTCAGTAGTGTTATCATGCTGTCAAAATAAAGAAAAGAGCAAGGCAGTAAAAATAAATCATTCAAACTATGTGATGGAGACAATACAAAGTCAATCATTACCAAAACTAGGGTAAACCAGATTAATAAATTTCACAAATCAGAGTAACAGTGAAAAAAGCCGATCTACTTTGAAAGCAATGGGGAAAAATATGGTATGTTATTCCATTTAAAAAGAGAAAAGTATGAAAACAAAGCAAGACAGTACCTTCTAGTCAATCCCAATGGAATTAGACTCCTGAAACAGGCAGGTTACTTCCAAGTTCCTCTGAAGTAGCTTTCATTACAATAAATTCTCATCTGTGTGACCTGCAAATGGTCAGCTGACAATTCTTCATGCCATGAAAGGGCCCACCAGGCTACATCCTGAAACTGCCACAGCACTGATGCACATAAACCTGCTCATAAAGGAAAGGTTGTGCTTTGTTTTTTCTGGCCTGTTGGGGATGTGCAGCTCCTGGCTGAGAGCAGGATGGATGAGGGCACAAATGCTGGGCTTGGCAAGGGTTGCCCAACACTCAGTGCAGGGCTGTGTCCTTGTATTTCCTGTACCTCTTTGGCCAGTGAGAGATTGCAGGCTGGCATCGTTCAGCAAATGCCTGTTCAAACCTGAGGTGTTTTCCTAATGTACCCAGACACACAGCAACAAAACAGGTTATGGCATAATGACTCATCCTCTGTCACTAAATTATCCATAAGGCTCCAGTTGTCAGTAAAAAAAGCTAAGAAAGGGCTTTTGTGACAGTATTTTTTGTTTTGGTCTGTTTGCTGTCACTAATGTGTTTTATTTGGCGTGGATGCTGCAGCCCAGCACAGCTGGCTCACACAACACACTGCTGGAAAATGGAATTTTGGGCTGGAAAACACAACAGACTTCTAAGAACAGCTCTTCTCAGAAGCAGTTCTGTGCAAGAGGAGCAAATACCTTTCCAGTACCCTCATTCTCCATCACATCACTGCAAATTATGGGCAACCAGGCTCTGTCACAAGGGGATGCCCTGCACTGAAGAACCCCATTGATTTCAGTGCAGTTATTTGGGAAATAATGTACTGAGTAATGTTAGCAGAGCTTTCAGTCTGCTGCAGTGACTTTACTTGCAGCATTAAAAGTACCAAGTGCAAAAAAAAATAAAATCGAAGTGGTGGAACCTCTGGATAAGTGTTTTCTATTCAGTAATCCCAGAAAATATTCTCAGACTAGAGATTGCCAGTGTAAGTGCAAGACTAAATGACAGTAAAGGTTCCTATACCCTCCTCAAAAGGGAAAATTTCATACAATTAAAGAAGTCATAATGAGGACAATCTCACTCAGGGATGTGCTTCCATTTTGACATGAAATTTGGTCCAAAAGTTCAGGATGTTTGCCTTCCCAAGGCAGATATTACAAAATACAGACCATTTTTCCTTTTGATTTATTACCACCTTTGACCCAGATCCTTAGAAAAACAATTTATTGTTTCTGTTGGGACAACCATTGCCTCCTAATGAGGAAAAAATGGGAAATTTGAAGCAATACTCAAACTAGAGATTTCTCTAAGTCATTTTTCCTTCCCCCCTTCAGTTTATAAAATTCAATGCAAATGCTTTTTTTCCATTAAAGCTCTATTAAAGTCCTGTGGCTTAAAGATAATGAAGAGCAAAGAGTATAAATTAATAAAATGAAGAAACAAATTCCCAGTTAGCATAAACCAGCTCTCTCCTTTCTCTCCACCTTTGAAATTGAAAGCAGTAGTAGCCAATGGTGACCCGAAGCATTTTCCTCCTCTAAATAAACCTTTCATAAGAAAGAACACAGAAAACAGCACTGGCGGTATTAAATCTGTCCATCATGATCTTTCCTGGATGTCAAATAGACTCCTTTTATAAATCTTTTCCATTTTCTTAATGAAAATTAAATAAAATGCTCCTGCATTTTACCAGGTGGATATATATTGAGTAAACACTTGACATCTCCTATCAGCTGAGTTTAAAACCCAAACTTGTCTTCATATCTGCCCTTTCCCAAAAAGAAGCCATAAAGATATATCTGCACTATCCTTCAAGGCTATTAGAGTGCTTCTGCAGTATTCCTTCTCAGTGAAATTGCTTGCACAAGACTTGCATTCAGAAAGAATCTAAAGGAGACATCGTGTGTTTCCAATGGCTTCTCCTTCAGTTCTCCCCAAATTCCCAGGGCAAACAGTTCTCTTTCCCACCATCTTTATCTGAGGACAGTTTCTAACAGGCTCTCATTCTCAGACTTGTTTCAAAGACAAAATTGGGCCAGGGAACTCACCAGGGGTTTGGGTTTTTGCTGGATCGTTTGGTTACTCTATTTTTTTAAATTTTGTTTTGGTTTTTGTTTTTATCTTAGGTGCACTTACTCCATCATTCTTTAATTTTTATCATTATTTTCTCTTTATCAAATGGATTTCACTTTTAAGCATTTTCTGACATTTTATTTAGAGGTAAATCTTGCATCTCCAAAAAACCATAGCTCCTCAAGGAGATTAGTCCATCAAACAAAGGATCTTTCAATCAGAATAAGCAGGAAAATAATCTGGACATCAAAAGTTGTCTACTGTGGACTTAACAGTAGTACTGCGAGGAACCTAATGTCAAAACACATCCCCAGTCCCACCACAATTAGCCTGGAAGAAAATCTTACTATTTGAGCTCTAAAAATTTATTGAATGATAATGATTTATCGGTTTATTTATTTAAGAAATATCTTGGTGAAATGATGGCAGACAACTCACAGAGATCATCTCTATAAAGACAAATATCCTCAAAAGTCTGATACAATAAACCAGACCAATAAAAGTCATGTGAAACGGGAGAAGACAGACCTTATTTCATCCCTACATCTTCTCATGTGACTGACAATTCCTTAAATTTCTCTTCTGCCTGTAAAGCCAAGCATTTCACACAGTGGTGAAGGGATATCCAAGCATCCCACAGGCACCAGTGAGTGGGGCTGGACCTCTCACCTTGTGGGATATGATCAGGTAAGGGAAGCTGAGAATTTGTTCCCTGTGCTTTTGTAAATCCATATCTTAATGTGACTGCAAAAGGTAACATTCTGCTGGAACAAGGAGGAACAAGAGCTTCAAAATATCAAAGTCAAAGGCTGATATCTACTATGATTCTGCACAGTCCTACTGTGACTAATCTGTAGATTAGAAAACACGGAAAAGCAGGAAATATTTAAATTGCTCAGACTTTCTTTTCTGATTGTTTCTCTGTTTCTCCACTACCTATTTAATCATACATCATCATTATTTATTGAATACCTGACAGATAGGCATTGCACCAAATACAACAAGTGTGTATGACTTCTACATAAACAGCATTGGTTTTACTTAGAAAACCCTGCAAACCTTTCACAGAGTTTGCAGAAAGTAGCATCAGGTGTTTGTACCAATCACTGGATTCTGCTGTGAATTTTAGAGGTTTCACTGTAATAGGTCCCACTTAAAATAAAATCAGCTCTTTGACCCTTGCAGCTCATTAAAGACCACGAAGCCCAAAGAATCACAAAGACATGAACAAAAATTAAATCCTCCTAAGCTCAGTGAGATGTTGGCTGTGGGTTACCTCAGGGATCAGTGTTAATTTACAAGTGGAAAAACCATTATCATCAACAAAGGTGTACTAATTTTTCATCTTTCAAGCAACCAGCCCTTTTAAACACTGCAATTACTAATGGCTTAGGAATCAGACTAAATAACATACAAAAATAAACAGCCTTGTCAGATAATAGATATTTGCTTTTATACTGGCATGTAATACAGAGAAATGTTGTTTGAGACATCAAAGACAGGCACTGGTGTCAAACTGAAATGTTGATTAGAGGCACAGGTAACAGATTATTAACTGCTGTACTAATATGTGTTCAGGACTTGAAGTCATCACATAATTGGAAAACAGGAGCAAGAAAACCATCCAAAATACCAGAACTTCCTTACTTAAAATGTAACATCACAAATGAAACCTCCAGTACCAAAGAAATAAATCCAGACAGTAATAGTTATGATCTCTCTGGAAATTATTCAGTCCCTTGCAAAACACAATCACAGCAGACTAAATTTCACAATCTGAAGTCAAAATCTATTTCCTCCCCCTCAAATTAGGATGTCAAATTTTTAACAAAAATGAAACTTGGAAGTCAATTACCCAGATGAGCAAAGCAGAACCAATTCCTTTGGGGACTGGGATAACTGAACTCAAAACACCAAGAACAGAGAAATGACAAACAAAAACCAACAACCCAAAAGTAAAGCACAGCAGCAGACATTTGAAAATAAAATTGACTGGTCTTCAGAATAAATTCTCTGCTGTGAATGACACTTGGCCTGTCACAGCCTTTCAGATGTTTCAGGGTAAGCCTTACCCCTGTGTGAGTATTCTGAAGTTATTCTTCTGATCTCCATTTTATCCCAGCACCAACTCCTGCTTTCAGGAACCTTAGCATGCAATAATTTGGTAGAATATGCAGAAAAACTCCATGACAATCATATTGTCTCAAGAGCTGGTGGACTTCATCACGCATGTGGCTACTCTGAGAACAGAGCAGAGTAATTCCTTTTTCCATAAATACAAGGTACCAGAGGGAAACCACACAAATCTACCAACAGCACGAGCACCTTCTATTTTATGTATTTGAAACAATCAAAGGTAACTGTTTCATTCTCTAACTCATTATCTGGAAAAGAAATACTGGAAGTACTTGAAGGACACCCATACCACTTCTCAGAACCACAATGAAGCTCAAAACAAACAAGTAAAAAGATGTTTTCATAACATCCTTCACTTCTTCCAAACATGAAAAAATCGTGGTACTTAAAAGTTAATCTCTTTCATTCCAATAGCAAACCCTACCCTCTATGGCTTAAAAGGTTTTTTTAAAAATTAATTTACATGTCTATGAATTAAAGAAATTTCAGTGTTATTCACAGAAACAAAATAAAGCAGAAAAACCACAAAAAACCCCAAATGAACAAACAAAAAAGAAACTCTTCTGCCTGGACAGTTCAGCAATGGGAATACCTTTTTTCATGCACCATGACAGCAGGCTCTTCCAGAAAATACCTGTGATATCTTCATATCTCAATCCCCAGAAATACAAACCTTATATTCGACAAAGAAAACTTAAAAATACTTGTTGTCGCTCTTCTGCCTTTTTTTTTTTTTTTTTTTTTT
>VWYP01006748.1:469179-588376 GCA_013400435.1 Pycnonotus jocosus
TTTTTAGTGAGGTTATTTTTTTTGTCTCAAAGTGTTTCTCAAGCAACATCTTTTACATAAGGAAAAGGGCAGGTGGGCACAAGCGTTTCTTTGTGGCTTGTTCCTAACTAAAACTCCTATTTTTGAAACACTCTGGAAAGCAGAAAGGAACTGAAAATGGTAACACATTTGCTCAAATGCAGGGAGGCATTGCTCTGATTCTGACCCTGCCGAGTTGGGTGTCTTCTATTTAATGTCTACTAAAATAAGAGTGAGCTCATTTTGGCTGAACACTTCTGAAAGCTGAGTGCAACTTTCTGTTTAGAAACTCTCTGTTTAGCTGAGGGAAATCAAACATATTAAGATAAACAAGATTCCTGCTCGTACGTAAAACTGTTGATTTCTTCCAGTCCAATAATTTGCAAAAGGGGTGTACAAACAGCTGTCTTTGGATGGGTCTGAAGTTTGAGTTCAAAAAGGATTTGAAAGCTGTTTAACACTTAGACCTTGAATTGAGATTGTTGATAGCTTGGGTAGCCTGAAGGTTAAAGTGCATGGGTACTTCTTGAGTTTCCTAAATCGTGAAAAGGACTGGATATTTGAAAATATAACTGCCTGGAACAATACTGAAAAATCCCCATCATGTATTCAAAAAAAATTGTGAGATTCTCAAAAGTGACATCAAAGGCAGGGAATAGTTTTAAAATGTTAGAAGCCCTGCCATTCTTTCCGACAACAAAATTAGATATTGTCATTCTGTTTTGAGTTTTGATTCAGGTATCCCTCCACCCCCAAACAGTCCTATTTGCAAACGGATGCACCTACTCAGAATGAAATTTTGAATATATGAACAGTTCTACTCCTCTTGAGGAGAATTGTTCCTGAGTACCAGTTCAAAACAGTTAGTATGGGCTAATATGTTTTTAAAAGTTAGGAGTTTTCTGTTGGACAGGAAATAAATCAGCTTAGATGTAAATTTAAACTCTTACATCTGATTAAACTGCATTTTGTTCTGATTTACTGGGTGCCCAAGTCTCTTCCATCACCCAAATCATAATATGTCATAATAGTCCCTCAAAATCAAGAAAGACAAAAGCAAGAGAGCATAGGAAAATTTCCCAGTGAGGAGCTGTTCTGAATATTCTGATTCAAAACCACTTTTTTTTTGTCATTATGACAGTATTCAAGTGACTTCTCTGATTGCTTCCTTCAGGATTTGAAGGAACCTCAGATGTATTGTTTATTCCTTTGATTTGGAAGGATCTTAGTTAAGAAGCTTTCAAGGGAGCTCTCTGCAGAAATGCTGGAATTGTTTCTGAAGGGGTGTAAGGAGTAGATGGGTGCAGTTACATGAAAATCCTGCTTTTGGAATTCACTGGAAAACCACAGCACAGATGTTTCTGTTTATAAAAAAGCCAACTGCTACTATTATTTTGATATTGATTCTGATTTGAAGAAAATGCCAGAACAGTCAAGATCAGAAATTGGATCTTCAATACTGGAAGTAGTAGAACAATCTCTTATTCAAGACCAAAAAAGATGATGAAATGTTGTGCATGAAATTGCTTGTATTGCTCTCCTTGATTGAGCCTTTAGTGAGGGCTTTCCAACATTCAACTTTCAGAGTGTAAAACTGCAGAGATTATTTATCTTCACTGTCCTTAGGATGGAGTTATGAGCTTCTTCAGGTTTAAAATCTACACTGAGGAAAAAGTCTTTCCAAATTCATATACTGTTTTCAGTAGATGCTTTGTTCTTAGTCTATGCTGCCTTTTTTTTTTTTTAAATACAAATATGGAAGCAATAATAAATTATTAATCTGAAATCACTGTGTGACTGTTCCCAGCAGAAATTGTACACAGTTAATTGTATGCTTGATGGTAACACAGAGGGAGACTGTCTCAGAATTCCTCTTTAATTAAAATTACATAGAATTACAGAGCACCAACTGTGAACAGCAAAGAAATGTTGGTAGCACTGGCCTGTATATCTGGAAAATAATATTGGAATATTCAGAAAAGAATGGCTGTCCTTTATCTGAGAAAGGAAGCACATATTCATGAATAAAATCTCATATATAAGGAAGTTATTATTTGAGTAATTTCTGTCTGTACAATACTGTTATTTTCTACTACTAATATCTTTGTAAAGATTACAGATCAGATAGATAAGGGAAGGCCAATTTTCAGCTCTGCCTCTGTGCCATGTCAGAGCAAATGACATGCAGAATGAATTTTCCTCATGCTGCTTTGCCAGAGTGATCAGTCTTCAGAGGAATCCCTCCCACAAAAGGAAAACTGTGCATCTGAGTGTCTTGGAGACATCAGCCAGGGGAAGCAGCATTCAGCTGAGCCTGGTGGGACTTGGGGCTGTGGATTGTACAAAGCTCTGGAGCTCTTGATGAGAAAAAGAAAGATCACAGCATTTTGCTCAGGGGTTTCATACCAGTTGCAGTCTACAGCCAGGAATATTTGAGAGGTGCAAGTGTTCAGCTGGGACAGTGTTGTTTAAGTACACATGTTATTAGCAACTGAGGTTATTAAATGACAAGGTTGAAGGAAGAGAGAAAAAATCACATTGAATCAAGAACTGATTCCTACCATAAAATGTTCCTCCATGAAAACTCTCATCCTCTAGAACTAAACTGGAGGAACAATTAAGATAATATTCTGTGAGGAAAACACTTTTGTGTATTAGTAAAAACGTGGCAGAAATATGCACTTTTCAAAATTGATTATTGAAGTTAAGTGTCCAACACAATGAAATAAATAATTGACATTTTTGGTACTCAGGTACTTTTCAAAACCTGACCATAAATGATGCATCTTTCCTTTTTTCCTACAGGCTGGTGTCAGTCCTTTTTATGCATGTAATGGAGGATACTGTAGTTACACTTTCATATGCAGATTAATAATTATTCATGGATGCAGATTAATAGTTATTTGTGTTTGTAGCTCATTCTGAACCTGAAGACTTTAGGTGTAAATGTGGCATTTCTGCCAAGGGTAGATCTATAGACTGATTTAATTTAGTTTTGTGCTGCACTTTTGTTGGTTTTTATTAAGTGTTGCTTTAATTAAAAATGATCACATTCATCTTTTCAAAGACATATGCAAGGATGACACTGTTAAAAATCCTTCTCAAATTCAACTCAGTTCTGGTTTCAGTCACACAGAAGATCATTTTTGAGTGCTGTGATTTGTTTGGCTTTAAATCACTAGTCCATAGGACATCTAAGTAAATCTTACTGTACAGCAGAGAATAAACCTTATTTATATTACATATACATTAACTTTCTTGTAATTATTTCTATCATCACTTCTCTTCTGTACCTTTTTAATGTTTGTTGCATCTGCTTTTTATTTCTCATCTTAATTATGTTACAGAAAATTCAGGAATAGGGCTGACTTTTATTCTATGTTTGTTACATTACACAACAGGGAACCAGGTCTGACTGCGAATATCAGTCACAATTGTCATATATAACAAAACATAATTATAGATTCAGTCATTCAAAACTGCTGTGAATTGGCCACATGACTTAACAAGCATAATTTGCAGGGAACAACCAAAACAGGAAAGGAAAAAAAGCCTACCTGGAGACAACTTCACACAAAAAGATAATTAGTTTAGCACCGACGTCACAAGCATTGCTTTTCTAGGTGGCGTAAAAACTTGTGACAGCTTGATGCAGATGGGTAAGTAAATCTTGGGTTTTGAGCATGAAACAGCACTAGAACAGAGGAAAACTTTTACATTGGTTGGTGCAAAAGCTGTATGTGTCCTCCCTAGAATGTTATGTGGATTGTGCATATGTGTGTAACTCCTCCACAAGCTTTTGTAGGAAATATTTAAGTAGAGCATGGTACCAATCCTTGCTAGTCTTAATAATTTTAAAGCCTTTTAACAGCATTTGGCCTTTCAGTTCAAATCCATCAGATGCCATATAGATGCATTACCATTTAATAAACTGGTGCACTTATTCCTAATATGTAAACATACTTTAATGCCATGTTTTTAAAATGAGATATAAAACTAGATGTCCTGAGACTATTGAAGTAACTATTGAGCTTCAGTGAGGAGTTTCAGATTTTTTTTATTTTAAAATACAGCCTGCATCCATCAAGCTTCAGAAAAATAGAATTATCTCTCTTTGTTTGTTTTCCTGTCTGTCAAACCAGGGGATCATTTTGTCCACTCTCAAACCCTTAACTACCTTTACCTGAAAATTATTTGAGATCCTGATGGAGGACTATATGAATGTTATCCTAGCATGAAAAAGGCCAAAGCTTTTACAGGTAAACAGCTGGAGCAGATTTCCATTAGAGTAGGACCTCAATAGCCAGGTAGGCAGTCATTTTAAATTATTAAAGGATGATGGTTAGAAATGCAAAAGCTGACAGACTCTTCACTGTACAAGCAATGCTTGGCAGTGCTGAAAGTAAAATGAAGCCCTAAAGAGGTACGTAAATTAAAGGTCTGTCAGAATTTTATCGTGCATGTTTTCGAGTATTAATAACGTCACCACAAAAATTTGACACAATTTGAACCGAGTGCCTGTGTGTAAAGGGAAAATATAATCAGCACAATTTAATGTGCAAGTGGCATCAGGAGCTGTACTTTGGAGAGGAAATCACAGAGCTAACATGGTTGGGTGACAGGAGGGACAGGAATCATGAATTTGGCTACCTGCATCAGTCAACAGGCTCACCCAAAGGGGTCAGCTCTGTGCTACCCCAGCCTGGCTGGCCCTCATTAAAGGCTATAATTAAGGCTGGAGCATGTGCTTGCTTTGCAGGGCAGACAAACGTGTTCTGCTCTTTGCTGGTCTCCCCAGTCTGAATTGTGCAAGCAGTGCCAGACTGAGAGAGTGTTGCTCCCTCTCTTTCTTACCATGACAGCTGAAGGCAGATGAAATGCCAAACTTGGCATCCCAGTGTATTTTAGTACCAATGGGGTGATGGGGGCTTTTCAAGAGCCTCAACTCTGCAATGTGCTCCTTTACACCAGTGGCACTGCAGTCTGTTAAGCATAAGAAGGGATTTGCAGATGAATTTTGCATCATTAGCAACGTAAAATTTGAGTGGATTTCTGGCTTTTTTTTTTTTTAATTTAAAACATGCTCTGGACCAAAAACTTCCTTCTGTCAATGAAGTCCAATAGCCCATACAAGACAGAGCACCAGACTAAATGATCAGAATCATCACAGCTACAGCCTGTGAGCAAACAGCAACATCTGTCCCTAATCTGTCTCCTTTTCCACAGGAGAAATTGGGAGGGAGGAGGGAAGAGCAGAAGCATCTATCAACTGCAGTGCAGAGCCCACTTCTGAGGCATGTACTGTCAGCAAACAGACAAGGTGCATTCTGCATTCCTCGCACTCAGCATCTCCATCCTTTCCTTCTAGAAATGGAATAGCAACATTCCTGAATTGCAGAGGGATGTGAGGATGCATACCTTAAAAACTGAGAGATGCTCAAACAGCACTGGGGACTAAATAAGGATTTGAGATTGACAGATTGATGTGCCAGGCAGTGTGTGTACGATAGAGCAGTGGATGAGAATTCATTTGTGAGCAATTCTTCGTGGATCTTTCATACAACACTAACTGCTTACAAGTCCAGCTCTGATCCCAGAGTACCTGGGCTGGGTAATGAGTTGTGTTGCTGTGTTTTAGTTCATGCTTAGGATTTTAGTGGATCTTAAGGGTGCATAAGTGTCACTGATTTTTGCTCTAGCCAAATTAAAGTTAAATTATTACCTGACAAAAATTAAGACTAAGACAAGACAATAGGATTAAAATATTTTACCTTTTAAATCTAAGCCTTGTTTCCAGACTGGGGAATGTACACTTTGTGTAGCTGCTGAGCAATTTGAAGGTAAGTCTTGCATCTACACTAGATATTGCATACCTGCAGGTCATGCAGGTCAGCAAATGGGCAAATCCACAACTGCAATAAAGAGGGAAAGCCCCAGTGCTCACTGGTTGCAAGTGCTTTTGTCACTCTTGTTTTTGGTACCTGCTCACGTCGTTCAATATTTACTGAAAACAGGTAAGCAATAGAAGTGTAGAAATGGAAGGGTTAAACAGAAAGAATAATGCATCCAGACTGGGGAAAAAAAAGGCATTTGTATTTGCTCTGACTTTTCACACTCATAGAATTTGAAAACACCTTCATTTTTTAAACAGCAAATTTGCAGATCATTAGCTGGTAATGTGCACTACTGCCTTTGGGTCTTTTGAAAACAAAAATGAAAAATGATCTAATTAAGCCTGGTCTACTGGTTGCAGCACAAACCAGAGATCCAAATTTGATTACTGACTCCAGTGCTTGTGCTGGCAAGGTTTGGACCACAATACTGTGGTAGTGGCATGCAGCAGTGGATGGGAATGGGATTATTGAACAGTGTTTTAAAATGAAATCTTCTAATCAAACTCAGATATTTGAGTGGCACAACACAAAATGCTCTCCAAATGTTTGCTACAAGGAGCTGCTATGGAAGATCTTTCTTCAGAAATATATAATACATTATATCTGTACAAATAGACATGAGATCTCTGGATTTTTTTTTTTTTTTTTTTTTTTTTGTAAAGACCATCCTGGGCACTTTAAAAATCACTGGGCATTGTTTATATAACATGAGCTCTATGGATATCTGATAACAGTTTTTAGCACCATGTACAGCCCAGTCTCCCTAATGCTCCAATCTCATCATTCATTCAGTTAAGCATTTATTTTATTTTTTTTTCCACAGCTATTTGTTTGAAGGATTTTACACTGCCTAAAAACTACCAGACTATAGAAAGTGAAGGCTTTGAAGGACAGGTTAGCAGAAAACTAGCCAGCTAAGGTGACCTTTTGCTTGGCCTCTCTTTCCATATACTCATACCCAAACACTAAGTTCACTAAATTTGTGAACTCTTCACTTCTGCACACGCAACAAGTGCTAGAGCTTCAATACAGAAGGGCAGGTTCACAAAAATGCAGGACATCTGATCCTTCTCCTCCTCTGGGAAATGCAGGGTCTCAGCAGACAGAGCTTCTATCAAGCCAGCAGACATCCCAGCAGTCTTGAGTGTCTGGTGATCATAAAAATTTAAATTTTCCCTGTCTCTCTGTGCCTCTCGGAAGCAGTAAAAGTCTAATTACTGCCTGCACTCTTCTATTGGCACAGAAAGGAGAACAAAACTGTCACTTGTAAGCCAGAGAAAATTAATCCCAGTCCTATAAATTACAGAGATTTATTGGTGTTGTAAATGAGCTTCTTCCCCTCTAGTTTGACTGCTGTGTTCTCACAGCCCTTCTCCTCTCTCCTGCAATTGTCAGAGAGGGAGACAGGTTTTCCCTGACATGGACACTTGTTCTCAGCAGACTGAGATCCCTCCTCTGAGCCTACCTACTAAAGCATTTTCTGACAGCAAGCACTCTCTGCTGAGTTTCAGCAAACTGAGGAGTCTCTTTTAAGTCTGTCTAAGCAGAGAAGGACTCAACAAAGCTGATATCGTTAGCATCTGTCTTGGCAATTACACAGCACTTTAGGAGAGCTATTAAGGCCCACAGGGTGAATAGCCCAAATTTCAAATGGTTTCTTGAAACATATTGTTAAAACAAGACAGAGTAATTTTTGTAATGGCTAATTCATTATCACAGATCTTTGAGATTTCATAAGAATGTCCTTTGCAATATTCTGTCATGGACTCATGTAAAAATGTCCTGACTTGATAAAGCTAGGAGAGTCTGAATTCTGATAATTAGCTCTGAATAACCTGTGGCCTGATTTCAGCTAGGATAGAGTTAATTTGTGTACTTAGGGTGAGAATAATGTTGATAACACACTGATTTTTCAGTTGCTGAGCAGGGCTCACACTAAGGCAAGGACTTTTCAGCTCCTCACCCTCCCAGTAAGTAACTGGAGGGGCAGGAGAGGTTGGGAGGGGACAGAACCAGGACAGCTGAGTCCAACAGGCCAAAGGGATATTCCAGATATTCCATATCCTATGGCATCATGCTCAGCATGGAACCTTGGGGGGAGCTGGCTGGGGGTCACTGTTCAGGAGCTGCTGAGCATCAGCCAGGGGCCAGGAGCTCCGTGCTCCACATGTTTGGAATGTCCTCGGGTTTTTTTCCACAATAATTGTTATTATTTCATTTCATTTCTGTCATATTAAACTGTCTTTATCTCAATTAATAATTTTACTTTTATATTTCCTTCCCCAGTTCTCTCCCCCAGGGAGGAGTGAGTGACTGGCTCTGTGCTGTTTAGCTGCCTGCTGGCTTAAACCACCACAGGAGAGCTTTCAAAGGAGATTTTCAATTTATCAAAACCATCAGATCTTGCAAATTTTGGCCCAGCTGGTGGGCTTTCATTCATAAGCTTAACATACAGATCCAATAGAGGATCATAAATCAGTCATAAAATTGTGACAAAATCTCTGTTCAATTATTGGGTAGGAAGTTAAATGCTCAAATTTGCCTTCCTTAATCTTTTCTGAAAAGACTGCGTGCTTCTGTTTAAGTTAAGTAGTTGATATTCTGTGTGATGAAAAACTTCTTAATTAAGAGCCTTCCAGTCTGAGTTTCATCTCAGTATCTGGCCAACTTCCCCCTGCCACCCCAAATATTGAGAGAGAAGCAAGCAGCAACTCTACCAGTCCTCAATGGTAATTTGTTTTACTCATTGACCATCAGCCATAGAAAGTGTTTAAGATTCAGAACTCTGAAGCACATCTACTTGAAGGGATGAGAGTGCTCAGGAAAAGAGCCCCTTGTTACCATTTTCATAGCCCCGAAAAAATATCAAATCTGCATAGCTTCATGATCAACAGGGATAATTTATGAACAGAATAATACGCTTGACATTTCAAACTTTTGATTTTACTTGGTAATAGGGTTTTCTAAGGGTCAGCTCAGGCAGATCAGCATCTTTGTATGCTTGCAGAAAACAGAAGAGATCGGGTTCTTTTAATTTTAGTTTAGCTCCACAGAGCTTCACCACCAGGCAGTGCTGCCTCTCTCCTGGAGGGAGGCGGGGTAGCCTTTAATTTATTTATATTTTTTCATGGCAGCATAAATGCAGATGGGTTGGCATTTGGGGAAATTCTGTTGCTTAAGAGACACTTTTAAAGAATTTTTCTGAATTTTTCCTTTTATAAACACAACATTTTCTATGTTTATCAAACTGAGATCAGTCAGTGGAAAAAAAAAAAGAAACATCTTTGTACTCGGTGAAATACATAGGGTTAGAAAACATGCAAAAAGGTGTACAGAGAAACTTTAAAAGAGTGTTAGTTTAAATAGTATGGACAAAATTCAGTCAAAAGGTGGGATGCAACATATCAAAAGTCCATTTCAAGAAAACAAAACCCCTCCTTTTTAAATATTGTTACTGTTTTGTATCAAAACGTAGAACTTAACAACATTCTTTCTTTTAAAAAATTAAAAATATATATGTATATAACAACAAGCAAGAAGACAAAACACATCAAAAATGGGAATTAAAAAAAAAAACAAAAAAAACTCTTCAAAAGAAGACAAGAAGTCAAAAAAAGAGGGGAGAAAAAAGATTTTCAGGGATCCTTGTCATGCAAATCAGTTTGGCGGCAAAAAATACCTTCATCTTCAGCACCGTCATTATCACCTAAATCATCTGTCTGTTTCTTTGTAAGGGGACCTAGGATTAAGAACGGAGAAAATGGAGGAAAAAAGACAATTCAAGAATATACAAGACTGAGGAAAAAAAAACAGTGAATATTAAATTCCCACGGACGTTTCAAGAAAAACATTTGCAGGGAGGGAAATCTTAGTTGGTAACAACCCATTTTTCATTAAGTTTTTCAAACATTACAGCAGAACCTTCCCTAGGGGGTATGGCTATTAGAAACATCTAGCACAAGAATCAGAGAGTGCCCAGTGCTTTATTGTTTTTAAATGAAGAATCAAAGCTTGTTTACTAAAAGCATACCCCACCATAAACTGTATTTATCCACTCCATTTAATTGGGTTTTTTTCCCCTGTTGCTGTTATTAGGAATAGTGCAGACAAGAGCTGCCAAATTACCTCTTGCATTTGATGCAATAAGGTGGTTAATAAAAGTCTTGACAGTTGGTTAAAACAAGATTTTCTGTCAAATGCTGATTCACATTTCTACAATTCAACGATTTGAGCTCATGCTTTATATAAAGATAAGCACAGGTTTAATTTTGGGGGGTTTTTGACACATTCTCTTTTAAATAGAACTGTAGATACCCTTGAAACCTTTGACTACCTGCTGAGATATTTGTAAAGAAATGTGAAAATCTGTATGTAAACCAGAAACAAGAGTGAAATCCTAGACCAACTGAAGGAAATTACTTTTGCCATTGATTTCTGCCCATGGGGCCAGAGTTTCATGCAAAATGTTGTATTGAATTGAAATTTTAGCTTGGGCAAGGCATCCAGGTTCATCATTCCTTATCTCCATAAAAGGATGATGAGACAAAACTCCTTTATGCCCAGCACCTGTATTATTAACAAGTATTTAAAGATTTATCATATTTTCCAATGGGAAAAATGCCCACTCCTTTACTGAGCAATAAAAATATACACCAGAAGGAAAGTCAAAGGCCACTCTGAAAATATTTCCATGTCATATATTTTACACACTTACACACAAACAAAAGACAGTTGGAACTCAGCATTATCTTTCCTTTTTTTTTTTTTTTCAGAGCTCTCTCATTTCCATGACATTCTGCAATTTGCATGCGAAAAAGCAATCAGTACGAACACAGGGCTAAGTAACAAAAAAAGAAAAAGCCAGCCAAGCACAGAGTAGAAAACAAGAACCTCCTCATGCATAAAATAGCAATAGACAAAAACAACAACAACAAAAAGAGATGAACAGTATGTGTTGATATTTGCAGTAGATGTAGGCAAGAGACATGCATTAAGTCTAAGCACTGTGGAGTATTAAAACGTTTGCATTTAAAAAGCTCTCTGTTATTTTACAGGATATTAGTCATTCAGCATTAAACTTGTCATTTCTAGGCACAATACCATGTATTTGAGTGATGCATTTTTGAAAAAAAAAAAATCATAAAATGTTTTTACCAGGTGCATGGATTTAAGAAACAGAAAAAAACCCATGAAGTACCATGAGACTTTAACTGTGAATGTAGGAACTGGACCGTATTATTGAAAACCAAAGCTCAATACCTTAATTCCTGCATCAGTCAGGAGTATAGTTTTTAAGTCATTCTAAATACAGAACACTAGGATTATATATCACGAATAACACACAAGCATTTTCATAATCACACCTGTAACAATCACTCTGTTCAGTGGAAGCCTTGGTGATGCAAGTTTTTCCTACTACAAGCCTTTGATATAATCTTGGCAATATTTGGTATATGGACAGTGTCCTGTGATCCAAACACACACATTCAAATATCTCTTTGCCCAGCATTTGCATACCACAACAACTTCACTTCTAAAAGAATAATATCAGAAAAATAAAAGCTCTGTGCAAAGAATGACAATAATTTCATGATGGGTTTTCAGCATAGAGAACAGGAAGAGTGAATTCAAGAGTGGTAAGAGCTGTGTACTTGAGAATGGAGATCCAGACAGGCAAGGATATGTATATTAATATATATGCACACACACACACATGTTCTTAATAGCTTCTTATATCCTAAATTTTAAAAGTCACCAGAAAGGGACAAAGTGGCGCCTGGAAGGGCAAACAACACTCATTTCTCCTAATAACTTGCATAGAGATGGGCAATTTGTTTTCTAGATCAAACCAAGACAGTGTATGTTACTTTTTTTTTAATAGCTAGTCTTTGGAAGGTATTTTGTGTAGATCATGGTTTGAGATCTTTACTTCAATTACAAAGTGGATTAACCATCTCAATGTAAATGTCTGGTCTCACACTATTTCTGATTTTACAATGTGGTAAGGCATGACTGGGGCTAACATTAAAAATAACCTGGATAATTTTCATGTTTACACAGTTCTGAGGTTCTCTGAAAAACATTTAAAAAAAAATTAGACTATCTTGCTTAAAATCATAGAATGGTTTAGGTTAGAAAAGACCCTTAAGATTGAGCCCAGGCATTAACCCAGCACTGCCAAGGCCACCACTAAGCCACGTCCCCAGGAGCCACACTCACACATCTTCTAAATACCTCCAGGGATGGTGACTCAACCAGTTCCCTGGGCAGCCTGTTCCAGTGCTTGACAATTCCTTTTTGCAAAGGGGCTGACCTATTTTTAAGTTGCCATAAATTAAAGATGTTTTTTTAATATAGATCTGTTTCACAACACCAGGACTCTGCTCGCCACATCCCCCGGGCAGAGCTCTCATCCCTGTGGAGACACGTGGCACAGCCACCAGGCACCACTCAGAAACACAGGAAGAGATTATTTCTCCCACAAGTTCACTCCAGTCTGCAAATACAATGGAGGACAACATTTATTACATCTTCAGAGAGATTTCCTGCCTCCTGGAACTATAATGCTCTGAGAGTCCAAGAAACCAAAGCAGAGTTTGGCCCTCACGTAGCGGGCATGAACCTCCTCATATTTTATCTAAACACACAGGGGTGCTGTGAAGCCTAATTTATATTTTTTTAATTGCTGGACAATCCCTAAAAGAAGCATCAGCTCAAGACCCAGTGTGCACAGGGCTTTCTGAAAGGGCAGCATCAAGGGGTTCAGCCTGGAGTGCTCTGAGAGGAGGCAGAGCTCTGCTGTGATCTGTGCTGCCCGTTTCATCTACAGATGCTGAAGACGCTTTCTGAAGTGGTGAAAAGCAGTATTAAGGGAAGCTCTGGATTAGAATTCCACCCCTTTCAGCAGTAGCTCTCATTCTCAAATCAGTAAGAAATGGCTTTTGCTTCTGATTCTCCAGATAACTGATTACTCTGACTAACAGCCTCGCTGTGTCGGGATGATCATAAAGAAAGATTGATGTTTGGAGTCCTCACACAGGAAAGCACGCTGAAATCACAAGCAGATAAACAGAATAAAATCTTATGGCAGGAGCCTACAGAATGTAGCAGCAATAGCCTTTTTTAGTAAAAATAAATCAGGACTAAAATTGCCTGGTAGGTGTATAATTTTTAGATATTTTCTGCAGCTTTCAATTAATATTCTACAGATAGTTTATGATTTCGTAAATTAAATGTATCCCCCAACTAGGTTTATTTCTTTAGCACTGACTGTTCATTCAATATATGATATTTTAGGGTTCTTCCATCATTTTAATATCCTTTTCAGGTAACAGAAACTAATTTTAAGAATATTAATATTAAGACATAATGGATTATGAAACAATGAAACAAAAAAGAATATTTTACAAGACTATGATTGCCAGAAGTCTTTTGTCCCCAGTTACTTTTCACTGCTGTTCTACTCTACTCTTCTCTTTACCTTCTGTGAAGGCCCAATTAATCTTACTTTTTGAGCATTTCACTTTCAAAAACAGGCATCCATTATAAAAAAAAGGATTTTACTGTGTTTACCTTATAAACCTTCAAACAGATAATGCTGCCTTACTGTGCCAGGCTAAATTTTAGCTAAAGTTTATGTAATAAATATTAAATATCAACAAAGTAATCAGGTACTATAACTAATGGGGGGAAAACAGGATACTAAAGCCTCCAAAATGCTGATGCAAAGATGATTTACTTACCAAAAGGCTCTCTTAGGTTTAGTCTCATTTAGTCTCATGTTGGTGCATACCCATAACTCTCATTAATGCTAATGGGAAATTAGACCCCTAAGTCACATTAAAAAGGGGGAAAAAAGAGATTACTGCATTTTATGTTTCCTAAAGGCAAGGAACAGCCTTGCTACAAAAGCTAAAGAAACTCCGTGTACAGGAGGCACTCCTAACAAAGCCTATACTCATTTAATTTAAAAATAGTTCTTACATTATTTAAATTATTATTCAAATATTTATTCTGTTTGTATTGCAATCAGTGCTAACATGATGCATTTTTAGATCTTGATAGTGACTACTGTGTGCTTGCAGATGCCTTTCCTTTGCTCAAAATAAGAGAAATAACACACCTCCTGTCCAGTTAGCCAAAGAGTAATTATGCACTCAGAAATAATTAAATCCAGCCATATTAATTCTGGGTTTTATCATTCCCTTTGATGAAGGACTAAGGTGCTTTAGCTCCCAAATACATTAAAGCTGATTAAAAATTCTCTCTTTATGGGCTTGATTCTGCAGAAATTATCCGTGGCCTTTCGGACCACAGGAGTGTGGGAGGCACGGAAAGCTCTGGATGTCATTAGCTCTTTGGCCTGGGAAAGCTATTCATCATCAAATAGAGTCATGCTGCAGGTTGACACCATTTTGTAAAACAACAGTGCAAATCCTCTAAACTTAATAAATCAGGGCTGATGTGTACAGCCATTGTTCGGGCCAAAATGTTCTCCTTCGGTAATGAGGGAAGTGGGGAAGAAAAAAGGACCTTTTACATCAGGTTAAGTAGGCTCCGTGGAGCCAGTCATTTAGAAATCACCACAGCAATAATTATTCTTTGAGGTAAGGTGTCTGCTTGATGGAAAGGGGAAGAGATAAGAATGAGGCTGACTGCTGAAATTATGCTTGTAGAAAAAATTCACCAGGAGGGTTGCAACCCTGTGGAATGTGATATCACATATTTATCTTCAAATTTATTTGAGTGTCCCCAATCAGCTATTTCTTCTTCATTAGCCCATTTCTTAATTAAGCATTGAAAATCTATGAAGTGAAATTGCCTCATATTTGTAGACCCTACCTTTGGTTCCAAATAGAAAGTAATCAATTCTTTGTTATTTCTACCATCATTTTTGTGCAACAGATTCTCCAACTAAAAAAAAAACAACCCACTAAAACTTGTGCTGAATTATCATTGTCTGGCAGATGTTAGCTGAGGCACAGTAGCATGTTGTACCTATCTCCAGTTTTTAATTTAAAAGAAATTAATGAAGGGTTATAATTAACAATCTTCACACCTCAACATGTTCTCTGAATAAAAAATCAAATTCTTATATATTGAAATTGAAATAGAATTCTCTCTATAATGCATATATATAAATGTAATGACAGAAGAGAAAGTTACAGCACAGTTGTTGTCTGATGAATAATTTTATAAAGTCATCTTTCACTTGAAAATTAGAAAGCTCTCAGCAAAAATAAAAGAACTAGAATTCCTTAGAGTAGATAAATTTGGAGGGTTCAAAAGGCAGCGGGTCTAAGAAATACTTAAATGAAAAAAAAATCTCATTTTGTCATAGTTTGCTGCAACAGACAAAACAATCTTTTTATTTCATTTTTATTTCCCTTTTTACTGTCTTGATTTCACCACACACTCACTCCATGTTATTCATACACACCCTCACTGATTAAATTCCTTTCATTTCCATATTGCACTTATTTGTAATATTCATACTTATCAGTAGGGCAAAGCCCTGGCCGACTTTGCTTTTTGATGGCAACATTTGCATTCATGTTTTAACAACAAATGATGGCACAAACCTCAGTAGTTTCACATCTCACTACCTGATTTGTGATGACAATCAAGCTCTGTAATTAGAGCTGCAAGTAACTCAAATTTGCATCTGCAAGTGAGTGACAGGTACAAATTGAACCCACAAAAGGGTTGCCAACTTTCTTTGAAAATTTACATGTATAAATGCTTTGTCACTAAAGAAGCTATTCTGACACTTCAAGACTAACTCCTGCTGTGCCTTTTATAACAGCATATTGCTGAAGTGTCACACAGAAAGAATATCTAATCCCAAACCTTTTTATTCACAAGATTAATCACACCGGCTGGATCTTGATTTCCTTTAAATCTGAAGGAGTTTCATTACTGCGTGCTAGATATGTGTGAATTTAAATAAGATTAGAATCTGGGAATGTAGGGAGAGTTTCACTCTCCTGCTTCCCATTTTAGACACAGCCTGAAATTCTCCGTATTCTCAGAGGCACAGGCACCTTCTGCTCACATGTCCTGAGAACAGGCCCTTGATAGATCCCATTCCCTTCAAAATAGGTCACTCCATAAATGAAATTCCACTTCTAGGGGCTTTTGGTTCCATGGTGTGCCTTGCATGGAGCCATGCAGCATCCCAGGGAAACCAGGCAGATCAGTGCAGGTGGGTGGGAGAGAGAGGCACATCCACACAGGGGACAAGGTCAGCCCTGGAGTTGTCCTGGGTGAGCTCCCTGCCCATCCTGACAGGTTTGGGATGAACACACAGCCCATGTCCAGGGTGGATCTAGCACAAGGGAGAAGCTATTCAGAGGAAGAGCCAAAAGCCTGGGAGTTATCCACTCATCCTGATTTCTGAGACACCCCAACTTTGGCTCTAGCCAGCAGGGAGAGATATGCTGGAGAGGGGAAAGAGGAGTGACATTTTTTCACTTATTTTTTCCCCAGTGGAAGTAAGGAATGGAACAGACACTCAGGATAAAGGAGTGGGTGTCCCATCCATCAGAACCAGACATGAGAAAAAGAATGTTTCGAAGGGACCAAGACTGCTGGCCAAGGCTGGCACAGAGAAAGAAAGCCCTTTAAAGTTCCTCTAGCCAGGAACACTACAGCTCCAGAGGTGAGGGATGGGTGGGTAAGAGACATGAAAAATGGAAGCTGTGAGCTGTTATATTGGCATTAACATCAGCATTTATGACTCCAATGCCACCTCACATGCTCATGCCACGAGTTCACACAGCTTTTACCATTCTATTTGCATGAATAATCCATGTTGTTTTACAGACCCCCATTCTCCAGGGTGACACAATGCAGTGAGGAACTGAGTGCAGCATTACCTGGCTGTGCCACCACCTGAGCTCTGAGATCATGATTCAGCTCTCTCTCTCTCCAGGTAACGACTACAATCCAGACCCTAATGAAGACTTATGGACATGCTTAACTTTAAGCTTCTGAGTAAGTTCTCTGAAGTCAACAGGCTAAATCCAATAATATTAAGATAGATTCACTACCATTAATAGAACTGCTCTATTTGCATCTGGGCCAGGAGGTCAGCTCAGGAGTAAACGATAAACAGACAGGAGCATCCCAAATTTCTGACTTCCCTCAGTTATTCCGTGGATAAATCTAATCAACAAATAGAATTTCAATCTCTTGAACATACTACCAAAGCTCTGCAATGAAATTCAATTCTCTTTTTATAAATGTATTGCTTCTTAGTCTGTGTACATACAAATAAAATTCTGCATTCATTTTCCACAGCTCCCATAATCAAATTGCTTCCTAATTTTAAAGAAGATATGAACTTGTTTTGGACTACAAGCTTAAAAAGATTGATCATATTTAGCTCAGATTTGTAATTTTAAGATCCAAATTTTTGGTTCCCAAAGGAAGATTTACAACTGCCATTAACATATCAACATTAATCTTCACTTTCCTTTGAAGTTCTCTCTAGCATTGTTGTAATAAGTGCAAGTCAGGATGTGGTGAGTGCATCCTTTACAGAAGGGCATACAAAACCACAGCTGAAAAAAAATACCACCAATTTAGGGGAACTGGTAAGGTTTGTTCTGGATTTTTTCCTACTTTTTGGGGGAATTTGTGTTATCTTGATTCAGATGGGTAGAGCAGGTCATCTACAGCAAGAAGCTGCACTACGAAAAAGCATTCTCTGCTGTCTGTTGACTTATACACAAAAAACAACTTTAAAAAAGAAATTGTTTCACTTTTATTTCATTGTTACCTTTTGTTCTCAGCACAAAACAACAACTGGATACATAAATTTTCTAATCTTGTCCCCAAACCCATCTCTCTGCAAAGAAGAGATCCCAGAAGAGCAGTCTCAACTGGTGAGATCTCTTTGAGATTCCTGCACAAGTAATTTCCTTTGCTAGGGACAACCCTGGCTGCTGGAAAAACCTTCTTCCTGACCAATTCTGCTAACTGCAGGGGCTGGGGTTACAGCAGCTATATGGATTTGTTTATGGTACAGCTGAGCATACAGCCCAGCTCTCTCAAGGCCCAGTTTCACAGCTCAAATAGCAGAGCAAAATTGGTCTTCATGTAACCATGTAATTGAACATTGCAGAGAAAATGAAGTTAATTGCGCATAATATTTTCATATAGAGTTTGGAATGGGATAAGTTCTCCCACCCCTCTTCCCAATGCACTTCACATCATCTGGTCTCAGGGCACATGCTCAGAGCACTGTGTAACTCACTGCAACCTGTGCAGTGTTTTACAGTCTAGAAACTCACACTCCTGCAACCACAGACATCAGGAATGATATGCAAGTCTCATTTTCTCCATTTTCTGTTTGAGCCACCATCAGTGAAATGACCCCAGCTACCTCACAGAGCTGAATTCCTTCAGAAAAGTGGCAAAGGGGAGAAGAAACTTGTTTTGTACAGCTGGCTGTAATCCAAACCTGTCCTCCCAAATGCTCAGCTGACAGAGGGGCAGGGGGGTTAGAGGTAAAGCTCTTACTGATCACCCTCTCTATGTCCTTGTGCTAACTCTGAATCACTGCATTTCTTGCCACATTTCAAGTAGCATAAAGAAAATTTGATTCTATAGTGAGAAACCAAGGTGGAAGTCGTGTATTCTGAGTCATTCCCAGCAGGTTAAACTGGGCAGAACTGCACCCTCCCATTATTAAATGTCAGGGCTTGTCTCCAGCATGGGCCAGACCTTCCCAATCCAATGCTGATGCTGGTACTAAAGTCACAGGCCTGTTCCTAGTTGGTGTCCTGTGATCTCAAGGGCAGAGAGAGCACTTCTGATGTACTCCCAGTATGTGCATGTACAGCCATGTTCAAACTCTGAAAAACATTCACCCAGTTTCTTCCTGAAAGGTGGAGGATTTTCTTTTAGTTATATATGGCTACATGAATATATGTGTCCCTATATAGACAAACAGGTTGTCCTATGTGCCTTTTGAACACAGGGATTCCTTCCTACCCTTCTGAAGGTCTGAGTAATACTGGAACAGAAACACATTGAAGGAATTAACACTGATACTAATAACCTGGTGTTCAGAACTACACTCTTTCCATTAACTTGGATATTAGAAAGAATAAAGATACTTCAAGTCAAATGGTTCTCCGTTATTTGAAGCTTTCAGAGCATTCTTTAAGACCATTTAATGTGGACTGTGGTCACTAGCTTTTAAAAACATAATTATATCTGCTCTCATTACCACACCTTTTGACAGAATCAAAGTGCATAGCTCTGAGAAATGGTGATGGGAGAGCTGAGGGGACAGCATTTATGTAAAAGGCTGTCAGAAGGAAAGTGCCTGGCCCCACTTATCATCTCATATTTACATTCTGTATTTTCAGAAGAGCATAATTTTAGGCAGGAAATCTCAAAACATCTCAGCAATGGAGCAGTCACAAAACCAGAACAGCACAGCCAGCACTTGAAGATTAGTGGGATCAAATACTTGTCATAAGAAAAATCATTTTCATTTTGACGTGTTTTCAGTGTTAGCACGGTACCTGTTTTGAAAGTACAGTTGACTTGCTCTGCATGTTATATTAAGGATTCCCAAAAGAATAGAAAAAAAAAATCCTTATACTGAATGAAGCATGAAAGGAAATCAGCACATCACTTCTAATCTAGCAGAACTCCCAGACAGGCAGTGATACTTGGGACCACATATTTACACAGCTACTGTCGACTCCTATATGGGCAGAAGGCTCCAAACCCTTCTGGTAGAAACTTTCCCTTCATGCTTCCTGTTTAATAATTGAGTGTCTTAACACAGAAGCTGGTGAATAGAAAATGATCTTCAAAATGAAACAGATCTAAAAAAATGTCGGGTGTGGAACTACAATATATTATTTACAAAAAGCATAGCAAATTTAAGAGCAAAATGTCAGAGTAGCCCTTGCTTCCATTTGCACAACAGCCACTTAGGTGAGAGTTGACAGGTTTGGGACAATATGACATTTCTAATTCTTTGTCTGCTGACAATAACCCTGCTCTCTGGAGGAAGGCAACAAAATGCAGAGCAGATAAAGGCATAACATTTCTCAGCATTGGACAAAAAGTACTCTCACTTCTATTTTTGTTTATTTTCCTTCTGGAAGTGAGCTCGCTCAGGATCACAGTGTGGGCACAGTTACCAGGGGTTTCACACTGACCAGTGGGGTAAAATGCACTTTCTTTTCCCTAAAAAATATTGATAAATTAGATAAAGAGTATGCACTACTAAATTATAATGAGGGTCCAAGGTTTCATGCACAGGTCCTTTTGGTAATGAAATCATTAGCTAAATTAAACAGGGCATTTTGCAAGGACTACACACAGAGCAGTTACTTTCCAACCACTTTAACTCATTAGTGATAATTGTTAAGGTTGGTTTTTTTTAGAGTGGCCAATGGCATCTTCTGTTTAGAATGTAAAAAAAAAAAAACCCAACAAAACCAAACCAGAATTTGTGAGGAATATTTTTGAGACTATTTGAGCAAACAATCCTTATGATCTTTTCCCAAGCCAACCAAAGTTAGTGAATAAAATATCACAGTATCCAAGCTCCATCCTGCTGAGCACAATGAATGCCTTCAGCAAGCACAGCAAACTACTGGCACCAGGACTATACTTTAGACTATCAAACTACCAAAAGCACTGGGGGCAGTGAAGATTATTCCTGTAACAGACAGTGATGGCCTGTTCCTATGGGGCAGCAAAGATTGTCTCTGCTGCTGGGTCCATAAGCAAAAGCTCTCTTGGTTCTCATTTCCAATTCCACAGCAGTAATGAGTAGTTTCCATAGTAGGAGGCAGAATTTAAAATGTACAGTTTTCCTGTACAATTAGTTAGTTTGTTGGCATTGTGGATTCAATAATGTTTGGCAGTGTTAGACAGATTCATTCCAGCTCTTTAGCTAAGGGATTATTAACTGAACTGTAAATGCAGGGTATTTAATGTAGACAAATGGGAACAATCCAATTAACTTCAATTGTTTCTGAGAGCTTTTAACTCATGCCTTCAGAGATACACATGCACTGAGTGTATATTAACATTGTGATTTAACTGTAGGAGAAAGTTTTAGAAATGTATGTGGGCATAGATGACTTCTACATTTTTTTGCTAAAGTGAGAGTTAAAAAATAATTCTCTTTCTCCCGGGATTTTCAGTGCACAGTTTGGGTATATCTGCTGGAGAAATACTAGATGCAGACACGATATTTGAAAGCAAAGCAAAAGGAACATTTTACTGGTATCAGCTCCCCAGAAATAAATAATAAACTGTGTTTATGTGTCTTTTATTGGTTAAACTTTGTTTCCTGGAAAACACATCAGCCAGCGTTATTGGTCAAAAATATTCAGTAAGTCTCTTTGTGTTGAAAGGTTTGTAGAATAGATGGAGAGCTTTGTCTGTTTCTACAAGGTTTGTAAAAATGGACAAACATGACTGAAATGGTCCATTTAACAGAAGAAATTTAATAGTTTTGCATCGTCAGAAAGTGTGAAAAAATAGAGCTGCTTTATATTTCAATGTAAAGCAATAAACCAACTTTGAAATTAGTATTGTTTGTAAATTAAAAGCATTTTTATATAAAGTGATGATTCACTGTGGGTTTGGACGAGGTTCAATGTTGTATGCTGAGCTGGGCCCTGTCCTCAGCTTGGAGCTGCTCTCCCAGAAGTTTCGGGGTTCTTGGCTGGCCACTCTCCCCCCCTGCTCACTTCACCCTCCAACTCCATCCCACCCCATCACATGGCATCAGCGTAGGAGCTGAGACAAACACCACAAGAACTGGCTTACAACTACTCAAACAACCTAATAAGTGCTGCAATGAAATACATCATCCTCAGCAGTGTCAGTGCATCCTTTGTTTTCTGAGGTGCCCTCCCCTGGGCCTTCCACTAGTGAACAGTGAAATTTATGTCACACTGTGAGCAGGATGCACTGGCACCTCATCAGTTCTACTGATTCCTTCTTTCCTGATGCCTCACTGTCCCTTCATGGTCACCAGAAGCTGATGCTTTGGGGGGGCTGGCTGAAACAGTGGCTGGACAGAGCTAGTGAATAAAGGAGGTATTTATTGAAAGGCCTCCAGGATATACTTTGGGCGGCACAGGGCCTGACCAGGGCTACACCCAAGATGGACAAAGAATGGTCACAAAATGGGCACAAAATGGCCAACTGGTCACAAGATCTTGCATTTTTATAAGTTGTGGTAAAGTTGCATATTGGGGTTTAATTGTCCAATTACAGCTTCAGGTTGTGAGGTCCCATCCTTCTTGTTCCTCCCTTCAGTTCACCATTGTTTGTGCTTTTGGGCCTGAAAGTTGTCCTTGGTCTCCAGCAGGAAAAGGATTTGTTTTGTATCCCTACTCTGTGAAGAGATCTTACCAACACCTAATATGAGGCTCAGAACTGCACTCCTGGGCAGCACAGAATCTGAAAAACATGAAAGCTAAAACTCAAGGCATCACTACTGTGACACTAAACACTAAATGTAGCTCCCCATATGCAAGCTAAATAAGCAAAGACCACGTTGGTAAGAGACTTTAACAACCACAGAGCATGTAGACAACACAAGCCACAATCACAAACTCTCCCTGCAGATCCCTGCACCTGCTGGCACCTCCAACACTGGTGCACACCTGCACCACCACCCCTCCAGCTCTGTGAGTGGTCCTGGTTTGCAGTCACAGCCACATGACAATGTCTTCACCAGCAGCTAAACCCCACTACCAATCTCCAGAAATGAGAACCAGACAGGAATGGGTGCTGAGGAGTGCACATCCTTCACAGGAAACGCTGTTTTACTTCATTTCTTGCCGCAATCAATTCTACAGTTTCATAAAATTCGTCGGTTCATTGTTAATTTTTTTTCTGTGGGGTTCATTTCACGCAGACAGGAAGAGCTGAATATAAGCTCTCATTAAAATGACTGCACTGTATAGCATCACACCTATATAATAGTCTGATATTCTATTGTTTTGAGCAATTAGTGCACGTCATTGAAAGCACAGATGGGTGATTCAAATCCGTGTGTGTCATATGCAAAATTCACAGAACATTTAAAGTCTTCCAACTAGTTGCATCTGTCATATCTATTATGTCAAATATTAAACTGCAGAGTCTATTTTTGGTTTCAAGCTTGAAATAAAGATCCTCCCCTCCCATCATCCTTCAAAGTAAAAATAACATTATCTGTGAAGGGAAAACAAAATATCTAGAAACTTATATCACTTTGGCAGCAAGAGGTTGCATTTACATCTGTCTTGTTACACCCGCTTGTTCAGGCCTAGATAACCTGTGCTTTTATATCCTCCTAATAAAATTTCTCACTTGAAAAAATGTTCTAATTTCATTTTGCTAAAAATTTTCCCCAAAGTTTCATTTCAACTTTGAATTTTAATTTTCTTAAGAAGAAAATGATATATTTAATGGACCACAGCTGTCTGGAAAGTACATATTTGATAGGCATACAGTACTAATTTGGAAAATGAGTGTGATTTACTTGATGAGTCACAATGAATGTCTGTAAATATGTATCCAAGTTTCTTAGACTAGTAAGCTGTATGACACAGAAATCATTCTTAAAACACAAATATCTTCCCAGAAGAAGAATGGATGCCAACGTTAACAGCTCCATCTTCCTCACTGCTTTCCTGATTTCGGTTGATGAAGCACAGAAATAAGACATTGTCTAAGGGGGCAAATATTGAATGCAGCAGATTTTCCCAATATAACATTCTGTGGAACAGAAAAACCACGGCATGGCAGTGGACAGCCCCTGCTGCAGGTGAAAGAGCAGCTCCATTAATGCAGGCACCTCAGGCACTTTCCTGGCTCTGAGTGATGGGAATGGCTGGGGCACCCTGCAGCCCATGGCTGCTCTCTCTCCTTTGGGGCCTGTAAACCTGGGTTTGTTTACCTGGTTTTGTGTCAGGAGGAAACACGAGGGGCAGGCAGGGTGGGCAGAACAAGGAGGGGAAAGGTGCATGGATGTGACTGCATCTCATCAGGACAGAATCACAGGAAAAAATTAGGGCAGAAAAGACCTCTGAGATGGTCGAGTCCAACCATTGACAACACACCAGCCTGTCAGACCAGGGCACTGAATCCACATCCAACCTTTCTTAAACACCTCCAGGGATAGTGACTCCACCACATCCCTGGGCAGCCCATTCCTTTCTCCAAAGAAATTCCTCCTAATGTCCATCCTGATTAGGCAGTGAACAACACAAACTGCTTAAATCACTGCCTGGTACGACAAATCAATCAGATTTCCCTCTCAAATGACGGTGAGAAAAATTGTGCAGAACAGTTCTGGTAGAATCAAAAAACCTTTGGGTTTCCCTACTTTCAGTGCAAGTAAGGAAGAGGGCACTTTGCATCGAGTCATCCTCCAACTAACAAAGACATTTGAATAATTATTGCAGCACGTCGCCAGAAATACAACGTTTCAAACTCAAATCTGAAAACATATCTATTGATAGCATTAATTTAAGATAATCAGGTGACTAATTGGGTGACTAATAGCACTAATGAATAGTAAAAGAGGTTGAGATTGTAATCAGAGGCAAATCTCAGCTCCTAAAAAGGCACTAGGCAGAACACTGAACGTTCTCTCATAATGATCACATACTTTCTTATTTGCTAATATAAAAGTCTGAACTGTTGAAAATTAAGAGAGACTATGTTTTATTACCATCATAACCCATCAAGCTGTTTTAAAACTGTTGAATTTTTTTTTGTCTTCAATTTATAAAGAAAACAAACTTTTCAAAACAGTACAACTCAGGCTCAAAGGAGGCATTTCTTGGAGCAGTTTCTCATAGAAAGTAGAATAAGGAAATGAAAATCACCTCGTGTACCTAAGGCAGGTTGTACAGATGGGAAATCAAGGCTACAGTAATAGTGTGGCAAAACATTTAAGACATAAGCATTTGAGCAGCTTTAAATACACAAGTAACTCCTGTGAGCATCATTGGCTTCATCCTGCTTACATGAACAGGATCTTCTAAAAACACTTCAGAGAAGCCAATTCAGAGAAGCCTTAAAATGTACTTTGAGGAAAAGGATGGAAAGGAAAGGAGATCTTCTGTAGACTTGCCAGCTGATTTCTTTTAATTATTTTACCAATGCTGGTCCTTTTTGGTTAGGTTAATAATTATACATTATGGTGCCTAAAGCTCTGTGTAGACCTCTCTAAAAAATTAAATGTAAAGTTGTAAAATTATACCTAAACCTCATTTTTTTCTTAAATACTTTGCAGAAGCAGAGATTAAGCCACTGCATAGCAGCAGAATGCTAGGCAACCTAGAAAAAGAATTCCAAAAGAGCTAATTAAACTTTAGGACGTGCTATCTAAAGTAAGTTAATATTTTAAGCTATATAAAATCATTTCCCCTTTCTTCTTTCTGTGTCTGATAGCATGGTAAGTTCTTCCAGTGGGCAAAGTCATAAGAATAAAATCACCATTACTTTTGACCTATCAAAATTTCCCACACCTACTGATACTTAACTTAGTCAAAGGTTAATTAGCATCTGCAAAAGCATCTGCAATTACTCCAGCAACTTTTGAAATATGATCCTTTAAATTTAAAAAAAAAAAACAAACATGAAAACCACACTTGGATGAGCATTAGGAATATGCTACAACATTATTTACTTGTTACCAACAATGATTGACATAGTGAAGAAGGATCACAGAAATTTTGTGTTAAATCTGACACTCAGTGAGACAAGGAGCCCTTGCATTGAAACCCTGGAGTTGTATTTACAACTGCAGATCCCTTTTAGTAATCCGTGACTCCCTGATTATGTAAAATGCCCCCAAACAAATATAAATACAGTCTTTTCTAAAAATGAAAAAGGCAGGAAGCCAGTACAAGGCCACATTACAAAAGCAAGTTGCAGTTATGCCCTACTTTACAAGGCTAAGTGGAAATCATGTGGCTCATAAGCCTTTGGTAGCCTTTTGTAAAAGGATGAATTTCTGGTTTTGCTGTGTTTTCTGAAACACGCCCCACAGTCCTAAGTCAATATTTTGCTATTAAAAATAAGTAGTTCACTCAGCACTCAGATGTCTGAGATCATTGCAGAAATATCAGAGGCACTTAAGCATATATTAAAAGCATTTTTTCAGAAGCTGTTGCAGCATTTTATTTTTGGAAGAGTTAAAGGATAAGAGCAACTTTAGATGTAGGTTTCCTTTGGCTTTGGAGGATGAAAGGGATTAACAGAGGTCACAAGAGGAGGATGGAAGAAGAAATGGAAATAAAGAGTACTACTGGATGCAGCTTATCCTTTCCCTAGGCAGTGGTTGGAGGTGTCTGCAAGAGGAAAAGGGATTGAGTGCTTGCTGCCTGTTCCCCACAGTTATTCCAGCAGCAGGATGAGTATGGTCAAAATGGGATTTTCCTATTCTCTTTGTGAAGAGGAAGACTAATGCTGGATGCCCTTTATACAGAATTTGGTTTAGTGTAAAACTCTCAGCTCCTTCAGGCTAAGAGTTACTGGAGCAGCTGAGCAGGCCTCGTGCTCCTTGTTTTATTAGGGGATTTGGAATAAAGCTGAGAAATGTACATCAGGCAGCTTTGTGCTGTTTCTTTGGAGGGAGCATATATTAAAAAGAAGATTGCCAGTATTCCTTGAGATTTCTGCGCTGAAAGTTGAACTGGATTTACAACAATTCAAATTATTATAGACAAAGCGATTTTGTGATTCTACAGCAAGTGGAAAAAAAAACAAAGCAAAACTAGGAGCTCACTGCCCACTTGCCATGGCAGGCAGGTTTTCAGCCATCTTCAGGAAATCCCAGCTCTGCCATGTGTAATGGTGACTTGGAAAGACCAATAAGAATCCTGTTCCAATGTTCCAATCACCCACATAAGCCCCACTGGGCTGGAAAACCCTCCACTGCTGCCACAGACCTTTGTACAAATATTGGCAGGAAGTCATGCAAGTTGCACTGCTCTTCTGCAGCAAAGCAAAAGAGAGAATTCCACATTTGAAAGAAGATAACCCATTACCCCACGAATATTTGACAGACTTTGTAAACACAGTGAACACAGCATTGCAATAGACAAGTTGCTTTGCCAATTCTGCATTTAACTCCATTTGAGATTTGAAGTGTTTTCTTAAAAATATTGAGCTATGCCCTTTGCAGGCCATTATTTTGAGTGTTGAATTACAAATTCATCAAAAATGTTGCTGTAATTAATGCCTTGTTATTAAGTCTATGCACTATATCAAAGTTAGAGAAAAAAACTGTATATGCATTTCAAAAAACCATATGGCCCCATGCATTTTGTAGGAGAATAGGAAATCTAACATCACCTGGCAGGCCCCTGGGCCTGATAAGTGCATATTTGAAGCATACTGGGAGTGATGTGGCTGTTTCTGACTAGCAGATTTTAGGCAGCACAATGCAAAGGTTCCAAGCATGTGACAGACGGCACCAGCAACGAGTCAGGTTCTGCCAATGCAAGACGTGATACGACTGTGCTAAAATTAATTTCTAGAGCTCAGAAAACAGGAAACTGCACAGATATGTAAGAGAAATGAGAAAATAAACATGTATGCTGGTAAACTGCTTGAGATTACCCAGAACACACTGGCACCACATGGTGTAAGTGGAATAGCAAAAGGGAAATATATCTAAGTACTGAACCCAGGCTTAACACAAGGTGACTTGAGCATAATTCTCCCTGCTTGGTCAGAAACAGAAGCTTTGGGCAGCATTTAAATGCTGAGCAGGGGGAAATAAAGTCAAAGATTCAAGTATTGTGCAAATTTAATACTAAATGCAATGTATAGGGTTATATAGACTAGGGACTACTGATATCTGAGCTAGGACCATTGGAAAAATTTTCAGAGGCACAGAAGTGAGTTGAGCACTCTTGTTTTCCCTGCCTTTGGAGCCTCAATTGTTTTCAGGCTTCAACATTTCTTGTATTTATGACTGTTCTTACAGCACTCCTGTGTGTGAGAGTATATCTTAGAAATGAATGACTTTACAACACAACTCACCTGTGAGGTACAAATGTTTTTTGCATTTCCATCTGGAGAATGGAAAACAGGTGAGTGATGAAATGGTTTGCTTGAGGCCACATAAAAGAGTGGCAGAAGTGGTTTAAAAATTTCTCACGTCACTGTGCATTCCTCTTCACCAAGCCTGCACACATTCTGAGCACTGAAAAGTGAGATCATTATACCCACCATCTGTCTGATTTGCAAAAACCCCCCAAACCTTAAGAAGGTTAATGATATGCTGTATATTTCTGCACTATTGTGCAAAAAGAAAAAAAAAAAAAAGTGTTCAGGTCATCAGTGATCAGTTTTTAATAGTTTTGTTTCTGGGAAAACTGTTCAACATCCTTTTTTTCTCCTTCTTGCACCAAAATATTATAGCAGTGTTATTATACAGTATATTTTTTCTTATTCTTGTTTTTGCTAAGTCTTTTCTTCCAAGAAACACCAGTGAATACATTTCTTTTCAGTCATTTAAGCTAAGCTTTGACATTTTCTGCATTTTTTGGTGACCTTGGGAAAAATAACTTCATGATTAACCAAGAAATACAAGACAGACCTCAGGAAGAAACAATAGTCTAAATGCTTTCTTACAAAGCCTCATAATTAAGCCTCTTTATTATAAAAATTCTCAGAGCAAACTAAGGTTTCTCACATTCACTGGAAGTGGATGCCCTTTATCTTTTCCCTCTGCTGTTAATTGCTTTCTTCATCTGTGTGGCTTAAATTCTATCATTCTTTAGACAATAGAAATATTTTAAATTATTCCAAGTATTACTTCTTCTGCTTCCCAAATGGAAAATTATGAACACTTTGAGAAGGTAAACATCCAACTGCTACTTGTACTGCTTCATTTCCCTCCAGACAACATAACAGTGCTTTCCCATTTGGTTTTAGTCACAGACATCAGCACAGACTCACCTGGCTCTGTGTTAATAGATGCAGTCATTGCACAGCCCTCCACAGGCAACATCTGCTGCTGTGCATTGGGCAAACTCCAGAGTGCTGCTCCTCCCTGAGCAGCCTGGTCTGGTGGAAGGTCACCTTCAAGGTCCTTTCCAACCCAAAACATTTTAAGATTCTGTGATAAAACACAGCCATGCCCTGCTTGGAGCTGCAGGTTCCTTGGCCAAGGGAAAGCACAGGGTGGCTCTGGCAGGGATGTGCCTTTCTCTGGGGACAGCATCATAAATGTGTTGCTCTTGTACCTGTGGTCTCACATGTCAGTTCTAGAATTTAATTTTGAGCATCTAGAAAGCATATCTCAAGCTTAATATATCTGCTAAACTGACAAAAAAAAAATCTCTGTAGGTAACAGAACTACCTGAGCAAACATAAATCTGCATCTGTATCTAAATGCAAATGTGGTACAGGTGATACTGCAAAAGGGGAGATTTCCCTCTCATTCAGCCTTGCCCTCAGTCTCCACACTTTTGTCCTGGAAAACTCCCTCTGTTGTCACTTAGACACTTTTGGTGACACCTAAGATAAGAGAACTTTTGGGGGTTTTTTCCTGCTGTCTGAAATGTATTTTGTAAGGCTTGCTGAGAAAAAGCTACTGTAATGTTTTTGATTCTCTACATGTCACCACAGTGGGAAGAAAAATAAAGCAAAAGCTCCAGCTTTTCTGACAACTATGTGTTATAAGAGATACATCCAAAAAAAATCAGTTTATATATCCCCTCTATTTCCCATATCTTATAAAGGCAAGACAAACCTCTGCTACAGGGTCTAATAAGGAACTGAGATAGTAATTTTGAATACTACATTCTTCCTATTCCTTTCTCCTTCTCTTTCCACCTGAACCTTTCCAAATGTCTGTCAGTGCCTTTACAACCATTTTAAATTTTAAAGCATTTTAGTGCTTTTCTATTTGCTTTCAATCACTTTTTACTATGTCAATACAATACTCTTTTACCTATATTTTCATGCCTTGGTCCTACATCAATCCAAATCTCACCACACTTATGATTCTGGTTCTGTATTTTGTAATTTCCTGCCCCCTTTGGGGAAGCTCAGTGGCTAATCTCTGTGTGCTGCAGCCTCTTTTGAAGTCCCATCCAAGCAGTGTTACACCACCCTTGCCAGAGTGCATGAGAGCATTGTTTGCTCAGTTCCCTGAAAGGGTAAGCACAGGCAGATAAGAAAAGGAATCAAGATATTGGGAATTAAATCCAGGTCTTTATCATTACAGTTCAGAACACTTTATCCCGGCAATTGACGATTAACTTTCAATTCATCATTATGGTTGGTAAATCATCTTCAAACAAAAGTTCCCTGTGGGGATCCCAAAGTTGTATGGTCATTTCCTTTTCTCTTTTTTTTTAATCTTATCCTTTAAGCTGATTTTCAAAGTCCTTTCCAAGGTTCTAGGAAGTTATATCTATGCCTTGCATCTTTTGAGGGCTTTTCTAAGTCACTGTAAAGTATATCTATTTTAAGGAATAAATGTTTATTCTTTTAACTCCATCAAATCTACTTCTTTTTTTCCTGTAACTCCTGGTGATTTCATAGCATGGTTACAATGGATTTTTAATATCTTTGTCAGAAAGGGAGAGATGAAGCTTTCATAGAATCCAAAATGTTAATGGGTCACTAATACTGGTCACCCAAAAAAAGAAAACAGTGTAACTTTAAATTCCTACTCCTCTTATTTATTCCTCTGTCACTCTATTGAGCTTATAAAAGTCAATTACAATGTAGCTGTTCCTAAATCAGCAAAAATCAAACCTGGCTCTATATTTATCCAGTCCATCACGATTAAGGGATTTTTCTTCACTGCTGTGTTAAGGGAGGATCTTGCCTGGTTGTTCTTTGTAGCCAATTTCCCATCCAGACTGCAAAAGTCCTCACTCAGGTGTGGGGTAATGACAGCGTTGCTGTTGATCCTTTTAGGGACAGTCTAGCACCCCACTGCTGTTTACTGTAAATCTGTAATCCTTGTGGTTTGCACTGAGACATTCTAAACCTCTCCAGTTAAAAATAATCCTCTCACAGCTATTCAGCATTTCTCCATGCTCCCCAAAAGACAAATTTCCCTGTGCTTCTCTGACAAAGCAGAGGGGACCATCTCAGCCCAGAGGGTCACTGTGGGCTGAGGAGGTGACATTTGACATCCTGTGGGCTCAGACAAGTGCTGGCAGCACCAGCACTGGGACAGAAAAGCAGAACATGTCCAAGGGTGGCTTCTCAATGCAGCCGCCAGAGCAGAAATTTGTTTAAAGGTCCATCACTGAAACCATCTCCTGTTCCAAAGACCCTTCTTCCAAGGTAGATCAGATTTCCAGGGGAAACAAATGGATGCTGTTTCCCTGCTGAAACAAAGAGTGTCTAAATGCCAGCTGGCTTGTGAGATTAGAGACCTCCAAGCTCCCTTTTCAATTGCTAAAATCACAATGTGATGCCTCATTGTTACACTTTGCAACTGCACAGAGATGTGCCCAAGGCAGGCATTTGAGACTATCGGAGGAACAATGCAACTTTTGTACCTATTCCATCAGCTGCTTGTCCAGAATAGAAATACTTCACCTGCATTTACTGTGGCTGGAGATTCAGGTTCATGACACAGATTTTACTAAAAAAATGTTTTTGTCTTTCCTGCTTGTCTTAAATTACCTGTCACACTCATTTTTTTTTTTCAATTTACTCTTTATTTCAAGAACCTTACTATTAGTTCAATAGCATGGGTTTTCTACAAAATATTTGAGAAATATATGGCTCTATCTACAAAGCCACATTTCCTTCTAGCATACTTTTCATATAAAGTTCAGAGGCAGTGACTGTTAGCACCAGGATAAACAGACTAGAAATTAATATTAACTGAGGGAAAGGGGGAGAAGAGTAATCTAAACCAACATTGAATTAGGAGCTCTAATAGCACCAGAAAGGTAAAAAAACTGCCAAGATGACAAGAAGTAAAAGCCCAGCATCTTATATACACCAAAAGGCTGCCAAACCACAAAGCTCTCTGAGAGCACCCACCAACAAAAGCTCAGTCAGTTACATCCCAAAATCACCTTTGAAAGTAAATATACAATGGTGGGCATGGTCCTGCACTAAAAAAATCATCAGCATCTTGATGCCTGTGATCCCTTGGCTAAGCCATGTTTTTTTAATATCTATTTTTATACATATATATGAATGAAAGGTTTCAAGGAATTTAAAATGCAGCCATTTAATCCCTTAGTCATATCAACAGCAAACAACATACCAGCCCTCTTTCTTTCTCTGCACCAATTCCCCACTGAATATTCAGTCAAATTCAAGGTCTTGCTGATGCACTTCAAAAGTCTCTAAGGAAATTATTTAAAATACCCCTGGGAGCTTCCCCTTTCACCACTCTAACTTTTCACCAGAACAATGCTCCCCAGAAACTCTGAAGCTGCCATCCTCAAAGATGACACTGATGATTGTGGGAGACAGGGCTGTTTCCACAGAGGGCTTCAGCTTGGGTTTACACCACAGAAGTTTACAGTGGTAATAAATATACCAATAAAGTGAAATTCACTTCTGTAGCTTGGTGTTCTTAAAGGAGGAAAATAAATAAGGATAAAGGAGGGGCATTATTAGAAGACAGAGGAACATTATTAGCAGAAGGAAAGCACAGAAAAATGAAATTAAAAAGCTTTATAGCCCCAAATATTATGTGGGATGTAACACAGGTCAGTGTTGCAGTTTCTGTTGTTCCTTGGAAAACTGTTTTGCAGTGAAGATACATGAACAGCCACAAACACAGATAATAGCAGACTGAAAAGAACAAGTGTTTTTATAAGTAAAACTTACGCCTCTGTTAAATAGAAATTTTTAGGAAACACTTGCTGATTTTTATTAACATAATCACGGAGACACATCCCTTTACACTGTATGGGTCACACTTTGGCCCATATTTTTCACCTTGGTACTGGAACTAGAAAGGCTAAAGCTGCTTGCCAGCTTAAAGGTTGCCTTCTCTACAAATTAAATGGCCAAATAAGCAAAGGTTTCTATAGCAGTGATACAACACACCCAGGAGCTGCTGGTTGTGAGGGGTTTGAAATAAAGCCATGAAACCAGGCCATTCCAGAATTAAGCCTATCAGTCTATCTTTACCTTATCTCCCTGTGTCTGGCTATTGCAGTAATCTTGTACAAAATCATTCAAGGGTATTTTGTCCCATGTGTGCTGTAACACTGACCTGGAGAAGGCATAGTGCTGAATTAATAGATCAGCAAGAGCTTTAGCTTCCATTTTCATTGATTTTATGGACTTAAGTTAAAACCATTTACTTATTTGAAGGCTTCTTTCTTCTTAATGTTATTTATTTAAATATGTCTCAAGGATACAACCTTCTACACGATACAGGAGCACGGCTCATTAACATGCAATATTTAATTAATCAGTAGCATTGATTCTTGTGGCTTGTTATTAATGATAATGTGCACTGAGACTTTTACAATGGATGTTACCCAACATGAGAATTTTATTCAAAGAAAGTGCCAAAGACTTTTCTTGTGGCCCTTATATTCACATGAGCAGCACTACTAAAACCCACAAAAGGAGCAGACACATGGCTGAGCTATTAAAAGGATACAAAATTGTACCCAAAATTTATTTGCAGTGAAGTGAAAAATCATCTTCACTCCTTCACACTGAAAACGCACAAAGACACAAATAAATTGTTTCTTTCCAAAAAAAAAAAATTGTTATCTATTTAAAATTAATACCCACCAAAGGCTTCTGCCCAAAATTAGCTGTCTATTTTGCCACAGAGTGCTTGCTGATACAATCATACAAAGCCACGCTCCAGGCAAAGCTGCAAAGTCAAGTATTGCAGCACATAATTCAAAGGTTGTATTTCATTGGGAAGGTTGCTGTACCAAAAGCATGTGGAAACATCACAATGGTGGAGTTGTATCTATTTGCTTTCTTCCACTTCCTCCCTGCAGTCCCACTGCAGAGCTGCACATTGGATTTACCAGGGTCAGGCAAGAGCTTTGCAGCCCTGGCCCTGTGCAGGGGATCCACTCTACTCTCTGACATGCCCAAAATCGTGCAGAATCCACCCAGGAAAATACCCACCAGGACCACAGGTACAGCCAGAATTGTTACCTGATGCTACAAAACCCTTCACTAAAACCAGGCACAAAGACAAATCAATGGTGACACTCATCCCTTTATTCATATAGGATAAACATATAAGCTCATTAGTGGCCTATTCTATCCTATTTCTATAAAGCCATGTGGAAATGTTTCATATCATGAACATACTCAGATTACTTTCAGCTGTAGGGGAAATGAGCCAAACTTGTTAAAAAGTAGCACTGTGTGTGTACAATGTGAGCCTCTATGTGTCATATATATATATATATATATGTATATATATGCACAAACCCCTTCTCCCCAGTGTCTGTGCCTCTCTGTGCCAGCCACTTGTTTTACCTCTGCCACCTGACTGACAGAACATCTAACCCGAGGCTGTGCCTCAGCCAAAGCCTGCACTGTGCCATGTGGGATGTGCTCCTGCCAGAAATCCAGCTCCTCCTGTAAAACCAGCAGGTAATGTGATCATGACACACCATCTGGAATCACCAGGACAGTTTGTCCTTTTTTTTAAGAGGTATTCATTCAGCTTCTAAAAGGTCAGGTTTGAACCATCTCTAATGTGATTGGTTGGAGCATTTGTGATAAAAGAGTTAAACTTCAGCTCAGACGGCTCAAGACCTGAAAATAATTAGGGAGGGAAATAAATTGTTCTAAATAACATCTTTCTTTTCTTTTGTGTTATGAAATATCTGACATGGATTGATTTGGCAGTATTGTTTGAACTAACTTATTGCTATTTTACCTTAAAATATCACGATGATTTTTTAAAGTTTTTTCCTTTAGCTTTGATCAAGGATGAATAATTTCACATTAAATTTAGGCACAGTTTTGGATCTTTTTTTTTTTTTTTTATGCTCCAGACTGTGCTATGCAGCTTTAGAATCAAACCTGAGATGAGTCAGGATCCAAAAACTGTTGGAACTGTTATCACCATCATCAAGGTTGATGTGAGCTGTTGTGTAATCCTTGGAACCACAGTTGACATCTACATATGGGAAAATTGGAATTTCATCAATATTCCAGACAGACATCTACACTTTTGGATACTCACCTAAGGCAAACACTGTATCACTCTAACAATCAGATATTAGAAAAGCAAGGTTTATAAAGGTGGTAGCATCTTCTAACAGGCCTAGCTGACTTGTTGGGAAAAAAAGGTAGGAGTTAAATATAAAAAAAAATTGCAATTTGCTACAACTGTTTAATATCACAGAACTGAACCAGAAGCTTTTCTTTCCAGCTTTAACTTAGCATGGAGTTAAATGTTATATCGACCAGAGGGAAAAAAAGGACACTTGCATAAAACCCTATCTTCCTTTCCCTACTACATAAGCAGAAGGGAAAAATCGTGGGCTACCATTGCCAAAGTAACCTTGTAGTTTAGTAACTATTTATCACTTCATGAACTTTCAAGGTAAAGGAGGAAAGAGTACAGAAATAAAGCAATGAACTCTAAAAGTAGAAGCTTCCATTTCCTAAAATATTTTACCAGTCATGCATTTCACCTTTTTTTTTTTTTTTTTTCTTAAGACTATACCAGGAGAAGTTATGGTAAATTGATAGCAGTCACAAATCCTAAATACAGAGTCAAGCTTTGAGAAGCTATGCAGGAGTAAATGAGCCCTCATTTCATTTTACCACATCAGTAAAATTTCTCAATGGCCTTTTCCCTGCATATTTTATATGCTCTCTGCTTCTTTCTTTTCTTCTTAAACAAGGCAATGCCTCCACTGCCATAAGAAAAAAATAAACAAACCTTGAATGCTATTTATTTACTGCAGTGAGCAAAAAAAGCTGATTCAATGTAATAAGGTTATAATTGTAATAATTGAATGCTGGTGAAGCAATTTTCTTATATATTATGTTTGTGCTGACAGGAGTTCGATTGACTAAAGTGCTGTATATACATAATCTAAAGCCATTTGAAAATAATCAGGAGGTGAAGTGATGCTTCCAGTGTTTTCCACATAAACCTAAGGCAACCAACTGCACGCCAGGTTGTGTTTGAATCTAAGGCAAAATGTCCCCCTCATCATTTGATTTAATATGAGAAAAAAAATGTCATTTTGATCCTAAACAGCTCATGCCACAGCAAAGCCATAGAGTATGCTCCTGCTTTTAACCCTTTCGGGTTTTGATCTTTTAATTAAATTTTTTTGGCATTCTCTCTTAAATCTGTTGGTGTTTGCCCATCACAAAATGACAGAAGCAGCTGGGCTGGATTGCTTGGCATTCCATAAAAATATATTCCTTATATACAATCCTGTTTCATAGGCAGCACATTATGAAATGCAGTTAATATGGTAGGAAATAATCCAATATTCTCCAACTGAACTCTGAGTAGCAGATCCTAATTAATGTTTATTATTATCATGGCTCTTGCACTGTCCATGTTAAGTTTGTCCATGCTGTTTATCAATTGTCCTAACACCCCAGACTCACTTTAAAAACCAAAACAGCCGAAAAACACTTTGGATTTACCTGTTTACCTATTCTTACATTTATCCTATACAAAAAGTTTGTTTGAAAACCTGTCACAGAACACAGAATATAACTGCTTTTTTATCTTCAAAAGGTCAATTTTTCAGTAGTTAAACAAAATTGGTGAAAACAAGTGTTTTCCAACCCATTATTTGAAAAGCTTTTTCCACTGCTGCATACTCATCCACGGTTGTGGCAGTGCATATAATTCTAACCTTTTAGACCTCATAAAAACACAATACATAAAAATTACAAAATATATAGAAGCATGGCACTCTGCTGTTACCTATACTTTCATACGTAGGAAGATGTCAGTCTAAATTTCTTCCTTTACCTAGGGAGAAAACAAAACCTAATTTCTGGTTTTGTGCATTATACCTCAGTAATGCTAATCCATGTTCCCAACCCACCTCCTTCACTACACAGAGTCCACTACCAGATTTACTACCAAGGTACACAATTAAAAGGCAACTGTGTATTTCTGATTTTATGAGTCATTTACAAATGATGGTAAATTTAGAAGATGTACTCAATGAAAAACATCTGTGTGACTTCATGTACCTCCACTCCCTCTTGGCCACACAGCAAATATAAAGTACCTACTTAAATATATTACTGGTACCAAATTTCATTTGTGACAGCAGTGAAAGCAAGGACAGAGACTTGGAGATGATCTAATGGCCATGATAAGATTCAAGAACTTCAATCCCTAAACCCCCAGATCTCTTTAGATACACAAAAGATCAAAATTATGTTTTAAAAACAAACAGCCCAAATAAAAGTAAAGCCAAATTCTACTTTGTCAGATAAGCAACAGGAGAATATTGAACAGATGTGAGGGACTTTATTCATGTGACTAAATGCTCTTTTAGAAGGAAATGTTTTTAGGTTGGTAGAGTAATTCCCATAAATAGCATACCTGGAACACAAAATATGAGCTTTCAGAAAGTGTGGCCCAACCCAGCAACCTCAGGGAACATCTGAATCTCAGAGCTGTGCTACACAAACCCTCCTGAGCAGCCCAAACACCACAGAGACAATTCCTGAACGTGTTCTTGGGTACCCTTGGATAGATACAGCCCAGTTAAAGGCTGAGGGGTTCCCCAGGATGACAAAAAACAGCAAGAGGGAACAATTCCATCCATTATATTGGTGTTCAGATGTGGCAGTTCTGGCTTCTTTTTTTTTTTCCTTGCCAAGGTCAGGATGAATAATACACAGGAAATGTAGATTTTGAGGCAGGACTGGGATTTTTATTATTTCTTATCTATTTACAGACTCATGAGCCGTGAGCTCTAACTAGCAAGTTAGAGAAAATGAGGTAAAATGGCTTACCTCTAACTCTTTCTAAGGTTATTTATTACCCAATACCAAGGTGACACCCATATTATTTATACTTTTGAACCGATAATGACCACCCAAGGCCTGCAATGCAGACTTTTTCACCCAGTTGGAGAAAACCACCCAAAACCATGAAGAAGAAGGAAGAAGAAGGTGAAGAAGAAGAACTTAGACAACCTAAAATCCTCCATGTTGACTCACATGTATTACTATATACCAAAATCCCAAAATCCAAGCTTCCAGAATTCCAACATTCGGGGAGCTCATTAAACTCTAGGATGAAGCTGTGGTGTCCCTCCAAACCTCACCTGAATTCTGACCAGTCAATGCTTTCACAACCAGGCAAGAAAAGCAGGATTCAGAGCCGAGCTTTGTCTCTCCAGTGTTATCTTAGTGGATTATCTGTCCAGCCTCAGCCAACAAACTGCACATCTCCAAGCAGGAGGTTTTCCTGGATACCACAAATGCTGCAGTAGCAACCCAACAGCCTCCACTCATCTCACTGCAGGCTTGCTTTAACCAGGCTCTCAGCCCACCCAGCAACGAGCTGTAAAAAAGGGATTAACAAAGCCTCCGAAATAGCTGGTAAGTATTTATGTAAGCTAAATTTGCTTTAGGAAAAGTATTGTGTGATTAACACAGCATTGGAAAAAATTTTTTCACCAAAAGAGTTGTCAAGCACTGGGACAGGGGAGCTGTGAAGTCACTGTCCCTGCAGGTTTTCTTTCAGATGTGGATTTAGCACCTGGGGACGTGGTTTAGTGTCAGTGTTGAGTTAATGATTTGATGACTCTGCAATTGTCATACTCACAGTGTTTTGCTTTTATGCTGGGGTGAATGTTTATTCTATGATGAAGTGGTAGTGGAGACAATTTTTCACGAAAGTTCAATGCTCACAGAAAATGCCTCTAAAGCTACACTTGAACAGAAGAAATTTTAGAATGTGAGAGGCTTGAAAGTTGAACTAAAAGCACTTAAAAATGGAAAGGTGCTTGGAATTTGCTGGTAACCTTCCCTTTTTGAGAAGTATATAAAGAGTGGAGTCTTGCAAATGCAAGGATAGTTCTCACCAAAACCAAAAAATTAAATAAAAAAAATGAAGAGCCAAACATAACAACAAGTACTAGCAAATACAGCTTATGGTGTAAAAAAAAAAGAAAAAAAAGCCCAAACTATATATATATATATAAAGTATCAAGAAGAAGGGAAAACAAACTCCACAACTGTCTCCTCCTTCCCCTGGAGCTCTGGCCCACGACTGTTGGCTGGGGGTTTACATTGCAGGATGCAATAATTGAAGGTCGTGAGTGGAAATCCCCCATTGCTTTTAGTTCACAGCTAAACCAAGATGAAGGTAGATGACAAACACTTCTTGATTGTTTCTGTCAATCATTTTTCCAGCTGAAATGAGAAAAACTACACAGGGTTAACTGAGGAAGCAGAGTTGAAGCTCCTTTGATAAATGGGAATTGAACTCATGGGACTCGGCTGCTGAGAAAGACTTTGTAACACATTTTCATCTTTCCCAGGATTTTTTTTTTTTTTTTTTTAATTCTCTAGGCATCTTGCAAAGTCTACATTTATTCACTGGCATTTAGGGAGTGAACCAAACCCACTGAAGTCGATAGGAGTCTTTTCATTGACTTCAGTAACCTTTAGATCAGTTTTTTTTAGAAAGACTGACGGAACAGAGATGCAAGATCTGATAAAACTTCCCAGTTTGGTGCAAGCTTTTGCCATTGTGTTTTTACTTATGGAAGGATCTGACTGTGAACTTTTTCCCAGCTATATGTTACAAAAATAAGTAAATTTGACTGACTTCTTTTACTGTGGTAGATGTTATGAGCCCTGGATTGTTATCTGATGAAATATAACCTTTATATTAATCTTAGCCAACTCATGGAAGAAGAAAAATATAACCCCAAATACAATAAATACATTATAAATACATTTCTTACTATTCTTGAGCATACATTGAATTAGCTATTGAAGAAAATGAATACAGTGAAATGTTAAATAAATTTAATTTTAACTGAAATCCAGATGCCAAAATCATGCTGAATTTGATATTAAAATGACTAAGTATAACAACATAACAAAATAATATGGTTTATCAGAAAAGGCTTAAAATGAGAAAAATTAAAGCATTTGTCTTCCATAGTTAGACAAGGCTTTCTATTCTGTTCATTCAAACCATTCTTGCTAGCTGATACAGTTTAAATATTAATATCAACATAAAATTTAAATGAGAAAAATAAATTTTAGACACCCAAAAGCAATTTTCAACATTCTAGTACTAAAGTAGAGCTTATTACTTGCTAACATGTCCCTTCCCAGAGCTGTGCATAAAATACACACTCACAAAATGCACCAAAACCAGAATTATTGCTCCCAACCCTGCCAATTACCATGGAATACCTGTAGTGCCAAAGGGCATATCCCAGTTCTGTAATCAGCCCTGAACTCTGCCTCCCTGATGAGAACAAGTGAATATTTTGCTGAGGACTTCTCTAAATCTGGCCTAAGTATTTTAATGTGTCTCACACCCTGAATAATTTTCTTGCTTTTTAAGGAAAGGATTCTTCAGGTCCTTGCACCCCATGGAAACCAGGCAAGCTTTCCCAAGCTAAATATTCTATATCACAGCACATTTATCCTGCACAGGTTTTATTACACACTTGAAATTGTAAGTTTCAGGTTGTTCAGATGGTCTCAGCGACAGAAACTGAAATGCTGAAGCTAAAGAGGAAACTTGGCTTTTTGCTTTCCACTAAGTAATGAGTTACCCAGAGCCCATCTCAGTGGATTTGGTTTAAAATCATTGAAGGATGTATGGCTAAATCAATATTTCATGTTATTTTCTAGCAAACCCCATTGCAAGAAGCTACTCTGTACTGGCCCAGAAGAGAATGATGCTGTAATTTCATAGATTTTAATGCCTCTCACCTTAGACCATCCAGCCATGGGTTACAGATGCCAACATTGAGTGCATCTTGCAAATCTCCAGGGATTAAGACATGGGGACATAAAATGACTGCAGCTCACCCAGGGTTCCAAGTCATGTCCACACAGGCTAAGGCACAACACATCCTCTTGAACAGGAAATGGTCACCACAATAGTCATCAGCTTTTGGTGATGACACGTTAAATGGTCTTAAAGAGAATTATAAGCAGACAAAATCAAGAGCTTTTCCAAGAACACGTGAAACATGTTGGACTCTGGAGGGATTCTATGCATTCTATACTCCTTAACTCCTCTTTAATGTTCCTTTTTACCCCAACTTTTTAAAAATTAAATTCCTCCTTTTATGTGTTACAAGCTTCCTTTTCTGTTGTCCTTACCCCTCCTACTGTCTCCCCAGTAACTTTCTCCATCCTCTCATATTTTCCAGCCCCACTCTATTCTTCCTTTCCCAACCTTTACCTTTGCATTTCCTGCAGTTCTCACTTTCCCATTTGCTTCCTCCTTTCTCCTTCACCTTTCTCACCTTCCAGAATAATTAATTTCCTCCATCCTTGCCCTCCCACCCCTTTTATTTGCTCAGTTTTAAGGCATTCCTCAGTGTTCTCACTGGTGGCAGAGTGCTGCATTGAACAGGCAAAAAACTCCAGATGTGCTCAACACCTGCACTCAGAGACAGGGACTGGCATCACAAGCCTGATTGCACAAGACTTGAGACTTGTTTGCACTGTCTGAAGGGTTTGACATGTTCTTTGCTTTTGGTTTTAGTCTTGTGAGAGTTTTTTTGGGGTTTTTTTAATAGTAGAGACACACATAGTCTAGCAGCCACTGCCTTTGTTCAAGCATAGCCCGAAGGAAAACAGAGATAACCCCCAAAGTCCCCTGTGTCACATTATTTTCCACATATTTCACCCAGTATTTGAGAGCATAAAATCCAATCCATCTCATCCTGAATTGCACAGAGCTCTTCCCAGCTCTTTAAAGATCAAGCAGGTCAGTGATTCGTCTTATTTATCCCACACTTCCATTAGGTTTTTAAGAGACAGCGGCTTTATTTTGCAATAATGTGGCTCTGTACTGCACCACCTCACAGCAAACCTTTGAGCAGTTTCAAAGGCTGCAATATTGAAATGGGAGAAACCAAGTAATTCTCATTATTTTCCACAATGCTGAAAGATTTTTAACACTTTACATCTTGAGGATGTGCAAAAAATACATTTGCATATATGAGAAACCTGAATTAATTTTAAAAAAGCAATCGTTAGTGAGATTGATGTACACAAAGTATTATAACATCATTTAATAGGATGAGTGAATGTTTACAAAATTATAGGGTTCTGCTCATACTTGGTCAACAAGTGACTGTTTCAGTGATTTATAAAAATTCTTTCTTAGTTTTGTAGAAAAAGTTTTCACTGTTATTTTGTATAGCTCTGTCCACTCCAGTCTGGCATTTAATTATGAATTCCCAAGGAACCTCTCCTTCAATGCGAAAAGTCCCTTTTGTACGAGGCCTTTGACAAGAGGACAGAAGGTCCCCGTGATTTTTCCTGTCTTTTTGTTAAATCATGAGCTAATAGGAGCAAACCTCGTCATCTGTCAGGACAAACTGCTCTGTGCCACTGCCACTGCTGCAGACCCTGCCAAGCAGGCAGCACCCAGGCTCTCAGCCTCCTCCTGACAGAAAGCTGTCACTGACCTGGGCACACAGCTTTTGTGTCCTTCTGGAATCCTAAAAAGCAATTTTGCTACTGATGTTCCTGTCTGCAGGTATTTTTGAATCTTAAAAGTCAGATTAAAGATTTTTTTATATTACAAAGATCGCCTAGAAGTCTCTAATGGTGCCAGGAAATCTCACACTTACATCTGCTCATCCTTCACAAAAGGAATGGTATGTTAATGAGGGAAATAACCTGGAAAATTAACTCTTTCAATTTTAAGATTGAAATTTTTCTTCAATACTGATGTCTGTGATCTGGAAGCCTTACAAAAACCACAAAGACTTCTGCTCAAACAAAGTGCACAATGTCTTTAAAGACGCTGCTTGAATGATCTAAGAAGCCTTCTCATTGTTGATTCACTTTTGTGATATTTTTGCTCTTTGTTTGCTGAATCCTCACAGTGAAAATGTCACCTCAATTATTGCCTTTGCACTTGGGAGAATGTCAGGGACCAAAAGGTAGCATTATAATATTGGACGGGTAAAGCTCAGCTCTGGTAAATTTAAAGCCCATAGAAAGACTCCAAATCCAATTTGATCATGAAAATAAACCAGATACTTGCACCTCAATCAGTTCTCATTTACAGTCCTAAATTCACTGCAGATTAGACCCTACAAGGTTTAGGATCTATTTCTATGAACTACATTTTGGCTAGTTGAGAAGTATTTGCCTCTCTTTACTATCCTTATTGATTGATAAATGAAATCTGACTATGTCAGAAATCTTTTACCTTGGAACTATCTTGGTTGCTTTCCATCTTCTCTGCAAAGACAGAGACTGTTATAGAACAAGTTAAATGCAAGAATTTCATAACCTTAATTATCTTCCAAGTTTAGGATGTCTTGCAGATAGAATTTTTTTGATTATATGTACCTGTAAGTGTGAATTTTGGAAGACTGGTGGTTTCCTTATGGAAATTCTACTAAAACAAACAGGAAGTACATGTAAATAGTGTGGTAAATTAAATGCAGATGACTAAAAATTATCAATAAAGCAGGTTGTGGCACTCCAGTTTCATGTGCTCAAATTTTATTGAGCACTCCAATTTATGTGTTGTCATCATTAGAGTTAATATTTACATGCTCCAATCACACTAAACGAGCAGGTCCTTAATTTCAGTGATTTTTCAGCAGTTGCTCTAATTTCTGCCTCTTCACTTGTAGCTGGCAGTTGTTCTCTTTTTGGTGCTGAGATATCATCACCCAGCTACGGAGGTGTATGCACATTCTCTATATCACTGATAGGCACTAAATGTTCTTACTTTGCTAGACTTCCTCGTTATGTTTTACTCAGAGAAGTAAAAATACAAGGAATTAATAACACAAGCACTTTTATTATCAGTAGCAAAACTCCACAGACTGAGATGTGAGAGCAATGCACGAAAAGAAAGTGGATGTTTCATAAGAAAAAAAGAGATTGAGATTACCAGCTATTGAGATTGCTATCACATAAAAGACACAGACAACACGATGCTAATATCTAGATATTAAATGCGTACCTATTTATTTCCATTTGTGCCTCATCTACACTAAACCCTCCAGCTATTGAAAATAGCAATCTTTTGGCTGAGCAGCATCGCAGATGACAACGGCAGTAACAGCATTGCTTTGTCATGTACCTCCCTACACAGCCCTCATCTTCAATGGGTGCACTTTGTCCTCATTGAGAGAGTGGCAGCCCCTTTCTGTGCCTGGATTCAGCAGGACAAGCCCCTGCCCACATCCCAAACTCCCCTCAGGAATGCTCAGTGTTAAAAACCCCTAACACTGGATGTTGCACAGCACATTCCAGAGGCAACAAGAACAATTGATGGCGATTACGGCAAATTTTATAAGACGGTAAAACAAGACAACCAGAAAATGTAAAGACAGCAATTTATGGGGCAGAGGAGAGTGCAAAGCTCTCATTCTGCCACTGCACCCGGATTGCAATTGATCTGCAGGACAGAAACTCCAGTGTCAACCAGCTTATCTCAGCATTTTGTTGACAGCCAGCCCATGAACAAAAGCTTTGGTGCCTGCTTTAGGACAAATCCATCCAGTCATTTTCCCAGCATGGGAGCTGGGCTTTTTGACAGGTGATGCTGAAGCAGGAACAGAGAAACCTGAACACAAATGCAATTGTGCAATACCAGCTTCTGCTTGCTGGAGGTCACCAGCACAACCTGTGGTTGAAAGGTCGTGGATAATAGTCCAAGAGAGATGTGCTCCAAAGCCTCATGTACCAGCCCAGATCTGCTTCCAGGACTGGCCAGCACCTTTCACAATCATGCCTTCATGGAGTGTGTAGGCTGAAGGTGTCAGGATTTGTTTTTACATGATATTCTCCAAGGGAGTTTTTCAACTTACTGCACTGAAATAAATCGGCTTCAGCATTCACTGAGAACGCCACTATCAGAAAAGAGATCTCTTCACTCACTTGCACAGAAATAAATAAGCAGTGTCGTCTCTCCTTTTTATGGAAAATGACCATTAATTCCATGTCTTTGTTATACAGCTGCGTGCAACCCTGGTGGCACTCAAAGACCAGCAGACAAAGGCTGGCACCGAGGGCAACAATGGACTTTGACTGCCCAGTATTTCACATTGCTGTACAGCAGCCCTGCAGGCACTGTGCATTCCATTCAGGCTCACCCCCAGCACTGAGAAGATGCCGATCCCACACCACGGGGTGCTGCCAGGGCAGAAACAGAAATAGCCTCCAACAAAGCTGTCAAGCAGGGACAAGGAAACTTCTCCACAGCAAAAAAAACCTCAGTCAGAGGGAGGTGAGGCAAGGAGGGGGTCAAACACAGTCAAGGGCTTGTTGGGAGCTCAGCACGTCTCTGTAGCCATAATGCTCAGGTGAAATGTTTCCTTCCAAGGGCTCCCAGGTGTACAGGCAGTTCGAGTTCAGGTAAACTAATAAGAATTTAACATTCAGCTTTTAAAAATCTTTACCACTGCCAGGGGTAAAGAGATCTTCCTTGTCACCAGACAGGTTGCAATTTAGCAACTGAAGGGAAAATGCATTTGTTTGAACAGTTAATTTGTTCTCCTGAGGGCTGAAAGGCATTTCAGAAGTTGTTCTTTGTTTGTAAACAAAGGTGGGGGGCTAAGAGTGCCCACAGGATGTGCTGATCCTGGAATTGCATTGACCTGGATGCTTTGGCAGTTCCTGCTGACACTTCAGTAAAATCACATTCCTCCATTCCTGATTATCCCCAAACAAATTCTCAGGTGTTATCCCAGAGTTTAGGGTCCTGCTGAACCAGACACCAATGCTCCAGTGCGACACACTCCAATGGTCAACAGCTCCCTATTTCCAATCCACAAGAGGAAAGACATAAACACAGGAAGGTGCAAAGCCACACGGGCCCTCCTGTGCCCTCAGCTCAGACTCTCCTGTGACAGTGACCCTCAGAGCTGGGGTAGCACTGCCAGCAGAACACTGCACCATCACAGACACCATGGTTGGGTTTTTGACATACAGCTGGCCCACATTACCACTTTTAGTACTGAAAGCCTTCTCTCTGAGGCACTTTGTGAGCACAAGCATGAGCAGTGTTTGTGGCTGATGGGGACAACAGCACCCTGGCAACTGCACAGTGTCCAGCACCTACAGCCAGAGGTGACGTGGGCAGGGTGAGGGTCTGGCTGGGGAGCCCCTGAACCCCTCTGTACCAACCTCTATTCCAGAGGTTTGCAGCCAGCCTGGAAAACCTCACCCCTGACCAAAGCACAGCACAAAGGGCCAGTCTCTGTTGGTTTTCCCTCTGCTGCTGCTGCTGTTCAAAAGTCAGAATTCAACTTCTTGCTAGGGAGTGTGAAAGGCAGAGCACAAGACAGCTTGCCCTGAAAATTATTGGCCCATGAAAACTTAAATTTGACAAACTGCTAATTCATGCTATTTAGCTGCTCTTTTTAATCCAAGTAGCAATGTAAATAAAGCTAATAAAATCTGATGAGAGATTCATGTCTGACTAGAGCAGTAATTCCTTTCCAAAGAAATATAATCAACAGATTTATGAGATAGACTGGAGGAGGCACTGCAACCCCGTGGGTAATGGATCTTGGGCCAAATCCTGTTCCCCCAGCAGAGCTAAACACATTTTTTTCTAGATACAGAGTGGAAGTTTCTCATAGTTTTAACACACTCATTTTCCCACCAGCATTCCTTGACCTGCAGGAGACACGTGCAGCTGTGTCAAAAAACCCCAGCTCTGGTTACAAAAGCACTTCACTGAAATAAACTCTATCAGGAATATCAGCAGGAGAAACTGGGAGAGTTATTGTCACTGTTGAGGTGGACACGACATATAGAGTGACATGGTAAAATCTTTAGAAGGTTCTTTTGGTAGCATATTGTCTTTTATACAGTTTTTACAAATTTTGTGGGCAACTCTAATTAGTTAAAAGCTTTCTTGCCAATTATTCTACTAACTCTTAGTTAGTAAAGGGTATTCTACTTGTCTATCTATTCTTGAATTGTTTACATATTTTCTTTACTGATTCTCACGGGACAAACCCCTTGTTGTTACAAGTGCGTTTGTTTTTCACCCTCAGAATAGATTGTTGTGTTAAAAGAACTTCTCATTCTCGAAAGAGCTTCATATAGGAACTTGCAAATTGCTTGTTAGTGCACTTAGAAGAAATTACATGCCAGCTTTGGTTCCTTCCACAGGTTAATGGCATCACTAAACTGTATCTATCCATGAAGAAATCAAAAGGCACTGTGGAAAGAGGTACAGGAACTCTGGCATGAGGACACAGAGGGGCTGAGAGAGCTGAGCCTCCACTTCTGCCCCTCCTCGAGTGAGGCTGCAGAAATTTTGTGCTGCTTTTGGGTCTCCTGGAGGGAGAAGAGCTCCAGCCTCCCCAGGGACCCTGCATGAAGTCGGTTTGGATGTAGGGAAATTTCACATCACCCCGGAGCAACTGGAAATGCTTTATCTGCTGATAATCCACCTCCCAGCAGGAGGGTACATAATCTCTCACTTGCCTCACTAGTTGCACGAATTAGGAGGGAATTAGTTTTTCCCCAAAACTCAAGGACATTGAGAGGTTAAATAAAGTGCTGATAGTCAGTCACTGAACAATGCATCAAATTATTGAGGGATGTAAAAGTGATCACTTGTCCTTAGCCTAATGTCCATCCAAAAACAAGAGGGAAAACTTCCATTTGAGGAGAAATTAAACAAAAATCAGAATTATCAAAAATCTGGTGGGAGGATTCATGACTGCAGTGTGTAAATCTCTAAATATCGGGGAGAACAGCAAGCCCATCTATGGCTGAGGAGAGAAAGTCTTACTGCTCCAGATTATTCACACATCAGACACCCTGGAATGGATTAAAGCCCTATCTGACAGCAGCAATCATTAACGTGTGCACAGAACCCAGCATTAGATCAAAGAGCAGCCTTTAACACATATGATAAAGAGAGGGAAAAATGCATTATCCAAGATGCCATCGGCGTGGAGGACACATCCAAGTTATCTTATGCTGCCATTACTCAAAGATCCCTAAAGAAGGTATAAATCACAGACACAGCTCATGTCCAACAAGGCTTATCCATAAACATTAATGATAACTGGACTTGTTAATTCTTACAGGAGGAAAAAACTCAACCAATTGTAATTCCATTATTACAAGAGAAGATTGACTGACTTAAAAAGCCACCCTGAATAAAAGGAAAAGGGAAAACTGCACTGCAAAAAGTCTGCCTCTAAAATAAGCAAACAAACAAAAAATCCTGATTGCATTACATTAAAACAAATTTAAAGTATAGCTGGTAAGCTCTAATAAAAACAAAAAAAACCCTGTAGCAAATAGTCAGGGCATAATAAGGAAATTGAATCTATCAGTGAGGGATACATCCATTACTATATTAGGATTTTCAAAATATCAATAAAGATGCAGAAAAATGATTTTTCACTAAGCACTCCTGTTTATGTCTGGAAAAATAAAAGATATGTGGTTATGCTACACAGTTAATTTAGAGGAGGTTTTATTCCTACAGTAATTAAAGAAAACCAGTCATCTAATAATGGCAGATTGTAAAAATGAGCAAAATGTTTCAACGTCTTCTACAAGAATTATCTGCTTTCTAATACATCTTGGCATACTGCAGATATTCCAAGAGACTCAGAAATTAAACTCTTTGGGCAAAAACTGTGAAGTGCGAAGCAAATGAAATCTGTACCTGCAACTCGTCGGGTTGACTTTGATCGTGAGCAAAACAGGTACCAGCTGCCAAGTGAGTAAAGAAATTGGAAGGGAAAAATAATTGTGCCATTCACCTTGGTTTTATAAACATGTTTTTAAGTCTTCTCAAAAAAAAACCAAAAAAAATTGCTCTCAGCTTTAGTTGACAACAAAAATCTCTCTGTGAGACATTTAATGTTGAAGCACACAATGTTCTAATAAAAAAATAGCATTACACAGAATTAAAGTGGCACATTTAAATGTGCTAAATGTGCACATTACTATGCTAGGCTGACAACTCTGAAAGTTATTGTGAGATATTCATTGCTCACTGGAGGTGCTGCTACTGTGGGTCTTTGAACAGCTGTTCTTGGCCCTATACGATTTCATAGTACTTTTACCAGTAATTCAAGAAAAACATAAGGTCATATAGCCCAATATACTGCATTTTGTAGAGCCATGAATCCAAAAACGCCTTCACACAGGGGAATCCTGATTGGAGTCTTCTGTGCTGGAAAAGCTCTGAAAAGGCCATCAAAAGGGATAATCAATTCAACATTTTCTATGAGAGCTCACATAGATCCTGGTTGTATAAACAAACATCAAGAAGGCGTAGCTAAATGGTATTATGTTTGTATGAAATTTTAATGATCTTATTCTTCAAGCACTCTCCAGTTCTTGAATAGGTACTTTAAATGAGTTTTTAAAAAATATGGAGAGGGTGCAGAAAATGAACTATAAAATATCCAACTCCTGGTTAGATGCCTTCCCCAAATGAAGAACTTCTTTCTAGAAATTGCCAAACCATCTTTTTTGAAGGAAAAAAAATAATATTCTTAACTCTGAGACACTTCCAAAGAGCAAATATTTTGCCTTTGAAATACACCTCATTGCACCAGATGGTGTGTATACATATATTTTTAAATGTTCCTGTGGATGACTACTCCCACATATTCCTTACAATAGCACCTTCATCACGGTTCCAATCATCCAGACACCCTCAAAGGCACACAATTGCAAACTGAGTCATGCAGAAGAGTAGCAAAGTGGAGTAATCAGGAACAAAGAATGCCATTCAGCTGCTCAAAACTTGTGCCTGTTAACATCCCTCAGAGCAGTGCTACTATTTAGCACTTAAGGCTTTTACCAAGATCTAGAAATCACACGAAAACCTAGCAGGCCAAATATAGGGAGGTTTTAAAGTTGCACATATTTATCCAGCAGACTGGAAAGACTCCTTGTAGTTAGTTAATGTTTTATTAACTTAATGCACCCGGTTCCTTAGGGAATAAAGCACAGGATTCTCATTCCTGTGCTCTGGGCCACCCACAGCTCCCCTGTGACTCTGGTCTCTCCTGTAGATGGTGGTTTATCACCTTTATCCCCTGTACAGGTATAACACCCCTGGCCTTAGTGCCTAGTTCACAGCACAGAGTAGAAAATCAAGCCTTATGACCAGATTTTCAGCTGATCTCAAGAAGTTCAATTATTCTGCATGAAGCTCTGTGTCTCAGCAGAGAAACCTTGACTCATCTCCTTCATTCAGCAACTCTACCACGTTTAATTTTTCTCTTCTAATCTACCTCTGCATTTCCCCCCTTCAAGTTTCTACAAATGCAATATTCTGCTGGTACAGTTTGTCGATCATGCCAACCTTACTTTATTTTCTTTTCTTTCCCTTTTGTAAGCCCTAGTGTAAAAGCTACCTTAGAATGAGCATGCCTTGCTGTAAATTAAACTTCAAAATTAAAACCCAGACAGCAGCTCCCACAGAGACCTAAAATACTGACCTAAAGCAGAGTCAATACCATCTCCTTTCACAGCCAGCCAAATTGTCAGCACAAAGTAATCATTCAATTCCTTACAAAAGTGTTGTCACGTCATACCTGACAAACTCGCCCTACAAAACCAGAAGAAATTTCCTCTGAGCCTGAAATGCCAGGCTGCCAGCTCTTAGCAATATTATTCAGGCCACATAGGAAATGGCCATCAAAGAAAGACATTCATTGCTTTCAATGCCTCTTACCGGTGCTTTACTATTTAAGCAGATTATTCATCTCACAGCATAATACCTCCAGCCTGCCTCAAATACAGATAAATGCATCAAATCCACACAGAGAACTGAGCACATAAGCTCCAGCACACACAACTCTGTACACTTCTGCCATGTCCACTAAAAGTGGATCAAAAATGACAAGGTGGAAAGAAAAGTAAAGAAGAAAAGTCTGGTGTTTTTTGTTCCCTGAACACTCTCTTGCACACAGTGGAGAAAAGATCATCAGGTACCTGGTAATGGCTTTTCAGATTCTCAGGGAAGATTTCTACTGCACTGAGTGCTGCCACAAGGTTAATTTACTGAGGATCAACTGAAAAATAGGAATGATTAACAGAAATCTACCACGGTTAAGTTCTTACCCATCATATTTGATTTACAGAAATACATTTCCACAAACCTGCACTGAATAATAAAGGAATATTATCAGGAAAAAAAAAATTCTGATATCACTACGCATTTTTCTCTTCAGTAACTTCCTGAATTGAAGGCCCAGACAGAACTCTGCTTTCATCTCTCCTTGTCTAGTTTGTGCTGCAACAGTAGTGCTGGTTCAAGACTCTTAAGGTTTTTAATTTAACTAGCAAAGGATGTAGTAAAGCACCACATCACAGAATGCAGAACAAGCAAAAGAGCTTTGAAATTGTTATTCCTTTAAGGCAGCTGCTGAGTAATAATGCTGGTTAAATTATGCAAGGAACACTGCATTCTCCCACAGACACACATTTAATATCTCCTGAGGTTTAGTGTATTATATAGTCGAATGAAAAATGTGAAGATTCTCTTATAAGATTTCTTGGTAAAAATGCTCCTAGAGATAGCAACAGTTCCACAGAGAAGAATTTAGTAGCAGACTTTTTTTTTTTCCTTCATGTCTATAGCATCAGTATTAAAAGGGAAATTAAGTTCATAAAAGTTCTTTTAAAGAAAACCAGAAAATTACAGTGTCTTGGACTGTATATTCCCTTCAAAGCCTCACCTCTCAGCCTCAAAAGGAGCAGCCCCTGTTTGTGCAGGACTTTCCAGATGAGGTGTGCACATCTTCATTCTGCACTGATGCAATTTTTGCTTTTCCATCCATGGCATTTCTACCACGATGCAAAGCACTTTTGCTGAAGCTTTTCAAAGAGATGTTCAGGGTACAAAACTCCTTCTCATCCAAACAGAAATGCTGAGCTGCAATGGCAGCTTGAAGCAGAATTTCTATTTAGTTGTTTACTTCTCCCCAGTCACAGAATATATTTTGGGTTGGTGTGTCTTCTTCTCTCTCCCCAACATAGGGAACACATCTTAATCTTAGTAGGAGAATATTTACTGAGCAGTGATGCAGACAGGAGTCTGAAGAAGAAAACTGTGTAAATGTGAACTGAGAAACTACAAAACTTTACTGTGAGTGCAGATAATACCTTGTCTCTGAATGTGAAGCCTTAATCTCTTCAGAGGACCCTGCACAAACCTAAACAATATTCCACAGTGATCCAAGTGACTTTCAGAGTTGTGGATATTTCTCTTTAAGAGAAGCATTTCTTACACACTCCCCCTATTCACAGAGACATACAATGTAAAGCACCATCCTGATGGAAGGATACTCAAGTCTTGATAAATTTAATGATAAGACAGAAAAGCCATGAGTATTCTGATATGAGCAGTACCACAGAACAGGAAAGCTCACAGCAGCTTTTGGAGAAGAAGAGAACAGCAAAATGTAAGTAAAGAGTAGAAAGAGGAAAATGTGAGTTGCCAGGGACCGTGCTGGGGTGAATCACACTGATAATTTCTTTGAAAGGGAAGGGGGTGGTGGAGGGAACAGCAAAGGAAATCACAGCTCTGCAGAAGAAAATGGCAAACTTCCATTGAGTTTAACAGGCAAGCACTCAACCCAAGCAAGCTGAACAAACCCCTTAAACTGAATTTAGATCCCTCTTGCAGCACTTAGGAAAGAAAAAAGACCTTGTATAATTGTATTTTGCTCATATTTATTGAACACTAACAGCACGATTCATGACAGAGACGAGAAGTCATTAATGAGAGTTAGAAAGCTCCTACACAGACCAGGACTCAGATAATCATCATTAGCAGCAAATATTGAGGAAAAAGACAAAGTATAATGCTAGGAGCAGAGCAGGACTGATGAAAGCTGTGAAATGTTAGTTGGGTGATATTGATGCAACTGAAGACACCGTGAAAGTGGAAAAGATGGGCAGGGAGAGTGACTTTGTAAGAAAAAACAGATGCTAGCACAATATAAATGAGTATCTGATACAGTATTCCTTGGAATCAATAGATGTTTGAGTATCCTCTTAATCCACTACAAAGAGCAGCAAGACAAAACAATCCTGAAAAAAGTGAAATTAAAGAGTAAATCTGTTTTCATTTTAAATGCCACAGGAGATGATGAAGTTTGCATTTTCCAAGACTGGATGTCTTGAGCCCAAGAAAGAACACAAAGCAAGCCAAGTGACTCTGACCTGCATAACAATCTGAAATGTATTGACAAGTAATTGTCTCTTATTAAAGCCCAATCATTCATCACTAAACACTACAAATTAAATCACTGTGAATGCCAAGGTTGTCATTAACCTAAATAATGTCCATGCCATGTGCACATTAAAGATTAAAGTTGTATGCAGAAAGAGACAGAGGCAAAGGTTTAAGATGAGACTATTTTGATTGAACAGGACATTTTAAGCTAAGAAATATTAAAGAGCTGGAAAAATTTTAGCTCCTTACATGTGGTGCAGTCAATTTTTTTTGCTTTCTTTTCAGTATCTCAAAACAAGCAAGGCATACAGCTGATACAGGTAGAAAATATGTTAAATATGTATTTAAAGGAAATTAAAACATTCACTCAAATTTAATTAGCCCAATTATTTCTGTAAAAAATCTGGCTCATCCAAGTGTGCATGAAGAAAAGGGTTTTATATTAATGTACATCTGCCATAAACAGTTCAATTCTAAGTTGCAGAACATATTTGCATCTTTTTCAGGACTGCTGCTAAAAGAGAAGAAAAAGGGAATTATTGATGCATTCAAACAGTGTGCATCTTGCTTTGTAATGTAATTTGTTTTTCTTTTCCTTAACACCTACACAGCTTCTGTTGCTAGCTACTGCAGTTTAAAGAATAAATACGGACCCAGGGTATCAACTTCCAAAGAAAAACTTGTGAGAAGCTGTTTTCAGATTTCCATTTTTGTATTTCAGAACACAACAGTCAAGTTCGAGTCTTTGCTTCTTGAGACACTTAAACCAGCTAAAAGGATTTTTGTTGTTCTTGCTAGAGTTCACATCTAAAAGTCCAGTGGAGTTACTGCATGTGTCAAAGCAAATCCTTCCCCTGCAGACTTTCAGAAAGGACTCAGGAATGATTAAAACATGTGCAGAATAGAAAATAACACTTTCTTCTGGAAATAATGAAAATTCCTGTTGCACTGTCTATACCCATGAAGATCCTAAAAATATGGAATCCAAGAAGAGCCAGAGAGAATGGTGGCACGCAAGCTAAAGAGATTTTATATTCCTGGGAATTTCCATGGGGGAAACCTGGAACAAACTAAGATTTTCAACCATTTCTTGGGTTCACTCTTAAAACTGCACCCAATCAGAAAACATTCCTGAGATGCAAGGGGAGATCACAGTCAGCAATGAAATGGAATCACAGCTGAGATTTCATGTTCCAAATTTCATGTTCCACAGCTGAGATTCCATGTTCCAAATGGCAGCAGTGCACATCTGGGCACGTGCAGGATGGCCAACTCACTGCCCCAGCAGCAGCAGCAGCAAATGTTAATCCATACCTTGAATGCTGTTGAACAGAACTGGCCTTGGGGGACACAGGTCAGGTAAGGGCTGGGCTGGAGGGGAAGGAGAACAAAATCTCTCAGAAGGAAGAGGAAAGAAATGGCCAAGAGGTCAACTGCAGCTGAGTATTTCCCAGATGAAGAAGCAATGCTCTGCTATTCCAAGAGAATTAGGGGGCTGAATTGCCCAAATTCAGCTCCTACAACTGTGGGATCTCTTATAAATCTGATGCATTTCTGCCAAGTAAATGGAGCATAGTGAGCTCTTATGGGCCTCCTCATTTAACTTTGCTTTGCAACAACTTGGAGCGCTGTGCTTATGAATTAGACACCACTCTTTCCCCAAGTGGGAAAAGTGATTTTTAAATGAAGTGACTTGCTAGAGGTGGCTCACACAGACGAGTCACACACTGAGATAACAGCACAGGCAGCCAGGGAAGTGTGTGGGTCTGCTGGGACCAGGCAGCTGGGGATGAGTTTGTGCAGGAACAGCGCTGACAAGAGCCGATCCCGAGGGGCTCAGACACCATCCCGAGCAGTGAGACACCAGCCTGCAGCCATCCTTACCCATCTGAGCAGGGAACTTAAAGACACTTCCCAGTGCTTCAGGATTCCTCCCCAGTGCTCCGTTTGGCAGAGTTTCTCAGCTTGCAGGAAGCAATAACCTGCTCAGATGTGCTTTTGTCACCTCTCAATTGTTTAACAGCCCGGAGTATCTAAATCACCACTGATGAGGGCTCTCCAGAACACACAGGTACAGGGCACAGACTGCTCCTGGTGCCTGGCAGGAGCACTCAGCACCTGGGCAATGCTTCAGATCTCACCACTGCATTGCCTATATATTCCTGAACCCCACTGGTTTTCTCTTTTCACATTCACAACTCACATTATGGCTTTTAACTTTGTACATTTGTTCTCTGCAAGTCAGTATTCCTAATATTTATGTATAAACTACCAATTTTTAAAAGTGTCTAAATTACTGCAGTACATATATTGCTCTTAAAAAAAAAATATGAGGGGAGGGGGAAGTGTTGGTGTTTTTGAGGTTTTTTTAAAAACTTTTCAAGCTTCACTTGCACAGGTAGATAATTTCTGTTTATCTCTGGAAAGAAACAAAGAGGAGGAAGTCTGTAATAAATTTAATTTCCTGTCTCCTGCTACTGTAAACTTTAAAACTTCCTTGCATCTTATTCTTTTAAACCTCCCTTGCATCTTGTAAACAATACAAGGCCAATAAAACCGCTTTTATGCAATATGTGTAGTTCTAAAATTATTCTTCTCATCAATAAAAGAAAGAAAGTGTCCTCATTGCAAGCTGCCTCCCAATTTTTCAGTAAACACAAGTTAAACCCATTTTTAGAGTGATGGTAGTGCTTTGACTGTAGTAGGTTTCTCTTTCTAAATTGGCTAGAAAGCGAGGATTAAAGTCCAACAGGGATGGGAAAAGTCTGTGCAAACTCTCAAGTCATGCTTTAGAAATATTTATGCAAATGGTACTCAAGCAGAAAACAAACCCAAATATAAATTTTTCTGTCAACATACTATTAGTAATACGTACATTTGACTAAAGTCAAGTTTTAAAATTCACAGACAATTAGAAGGTATGTCATTGGATTTGCTTGCAGAGCTGGGATTTTAAATTGTTCTGGTTCACTGCTTTTCTTTTCTAGGGCTGCCCTACAGGTGAAAAGTGTGTTCAGAAAGAACATTCCTCCCAGATGGGATTGGATTGTATGCCCAAGAAAGCAAAAATGAATGAGCAACATATGTCATAATTAGTCCTAAAACTTATACAACACAAGTAGAGCTGCACAACAGGGAAGCAGTCCTGTCTGTGGCAGCACACAGAGCTTAAAGTACACTCTTGTAGTTCAATACTTTTATCTCTTCCTCACTGTTTGATGCTTCTTGGCAACTCCACAGTTCAGTGCATTTCACACACTGCAGAACATGAGAATAGAGGGAAAAAAAGATACATCACACAAAGGAAAGTCAGATGGCAGCTGTGCAAACTTAGGGCAAGAAAAGAAAATGATACAAAAATCTGAGGCAAATTAATTTGCAGGTAAGAAAGAAACAAGGAGAATAAGAGTAGAATATGAGCCAAATGCCAAGAGGCAAGGGAAGGAATAAATTCATCTCTGTCAATGGGGGCAAGAAACAAAGAATTTGTGATGGGAGAGCAAGAGGTGGAAGATGACAAGGCACAGCTGTAGAAATGAAGCAGGTAGGAAGGGTTGGGAGAAACAAATGCAGCACAGGAGGATTCCACTCCATTTCTTTGCTGGCAGTCACGGCAGAATATGGAACACATCATGTCTGTCCTCACACCAGACACAGCATCTGCAGAACTTCTGCACTCCCCTAGCCCAGCTCTGCTTTCCTTGAGCAGACCTTGGCAGCTTTCCTGGAACTGCAAAGCTTCAGGGAACCACAGCTGGGCTCCCACTGGTGGAGAACATCAACATTCCTCGAGGAAAACTGGTCACAGCAGAGATTTAGCTGGTTGCTCTGACAAACCTGCTTCTACTTGTGTTTCTTAGCTTGGTGTAAGTGTCCCACACCTTCTCTCTGACTGCCCAGGGGTGATTCTGGATCCCATACACTTCCTAGTCCTGCCCCACGGATTATTTTGTCTCAAATCATTGCTTTCCCCAGTATTACTTCATACAAGTGATAACCCTGCCTCTTGGAAAGGCTACACATTTCATTTGTGAGATCATTTCTTTCTTATCTGTCCCATGTAGAGGACACTTTTATCATCATCGTCTTGTACAGGGATTAAAGAAAATATCTTGTTGGCAGTTGATCTAGTGAAAAATGAGAAGAGCCACCTCAAAGGGACAGGTTACTCTGAAGTTTGACCAGTGAACACAAAAAAATACAGACCCAGCTGACTATTCCTGCGAGCTTGTGCCTCCATGAAATATATGAGGGAAAAGATGTAATTCCTTTGAGAAGGAAGGCAGGGAAAAGAATATTGGATATTATAAAATTGTGTGCCTCAGTCATGGAAAAGGATTTCATCACATTTTTTGTGCCAATGTTATTTTTCATTCTTCTGTAAATCTTTTATGGGTCCATACAAGAGTAAAATAAACACTTCAGAGCAGATTACATCAAGTTCAGCTAATGAAGAAAGGTACTTGGTAACGAAGAGTTCCTCTGGCATCACAAAATGAAACTACATTGCCTAAATTTACTTCTGTCAGGGTAGGTTTTGTTTAATCTACAGTCCACAATAATGCTCTGAATGGACGGGGCTGAAAAGAGGTTAAAGTCATCTCCTCATCAGAAGTCATTTAATATAAAGTAAATTGTAATGGTAGCTGGAAGGAAAATCAAATACAAGGAATGAATTCAGGCTCTGCGATCGAAGCTGCAGTTCCATTGATTAACCTCTGCTAAAACAAACTGCTGGACTGCACTGTCTCATTTATTGCCTTCCCCATGTCCTGGTTGCTATGATATCCTTCTAAAGACATGTGGCAATTGCTCATCTGAGAGTTTTAGATAGAAAAAGTGCAAAAGAAAAGAAAAAATCCTAATTAAAAAGGTTGATGAACAAATATTGGCTAATAACCAAAATTCAATTATTCTTGTGCCTATAGTGAAAAGTTCTCACAAAATCTTTGACAGTAAAATCCTTATTCTGCCACACCAACATACCAAGGTGTTTTTACTTGTAAACAGAGCCATGGAAATAACTGAAGTATGAAACTTTACAGAGCTGTTATTTCAGCAGCACACCTCCAATAAAGCACTCTTTTAAACTGAAGCCAGAGGATTACTTTTAAGAGAGAACCTTATGTAATTTAGAAAGTATCCCACTCGTATGAACCATTTTCTTCCAAATAATCCTATGAAAAAAATGAAATTAATGTTTTGGAGGCTTAATTCCAGCTGGGACTTCATAAATACCTAATTTCTTTTAATTAATATTTACTTCTATGGCTTTGAAGAAAGTCCCATAATCTGCAGTGAGCCATATTGCCACTGTCTTTTGTGTAAAGGTACTTAAAAGGCTCTGCTTTTAAGACATAATAGGCAGTTATTATTTTAGATAAATATATATTAAATATTTGCTGTATTCAGACCTCTGAATATACCAAGTTTACCCTATTGCATCTAAAAATTTTTCAGGAGAAAATTCCTGACATAAGCTCATTATTTAACACTATAAATTATTGAAAAATATTTCTCTTACATTTTAATACTTAGCATTTAGCTGTTGTCTTTGAAAATTCACTAGATTGTTGTGTAACCAGCCCTTTTTTGATAGAGTTATCAACATAATTTTGGAAATTAAAACCCCTAAAAAGGAGATGCTGAGTCACAGCACAGAAGCCCCAAGGTTTTCAGTGAGCAGCTGCAGCATTTGGAGAAGAGCAATGCCTTCAGTACCCAAACCCACACAGTGTCAGCCATTTCTGGGCACCCTTTCCCTGTATTTTAACAAAAAAGTGCTTTCACTAACGCAGCTGAAAGTGACTGGTGTTTGTCCACACACTCACAAAAGCAAAACTGGAGCTTTTCAGTCACGAATTCTGGACTTAAACACCTGCATTTCCATTTGGCCACTGAAAATACATATACATATACATATATAGATATTTATCCATGTAGGCATGTGTGTTTGCACAGCACAGTGCTGAAAGAAAGGAAAAGGGCCCACTGTTCTCTTCCCCAGGATGTGATATTATTGTTTCTTTAATCAACCCCCTCTAAGGACACAAGTGGAATAAGGGTTGTAAGGAAAGTTTCATTAGAACAGGCAATATGGTTGTGAGAAAAAAAAAAAAAATAGGCTTGTACAGAAGCTTTCCTTCCTTTGCTATGGGAGCAGCAACCTGCAAGCAGAATGGGGTTAAGACAAATTGTTCACGTTCACCTAAGCTGTTTAAGGAATTCAGAAAAAGAGAGATGCTCAGTATTCACAGGAGGGACTGAAACAAGATGATCAGGACAGCAAGACAGGGGAATAAGGCATTGTTGCCTCTGGAATACAAGAAACTAATGGAAATCAAAATTATAATGTGCAATAAAACCTCTGTGGAGTCCCTGGTTTAGTGTCCAACAGATGTGACTTATTCTCTCAACACAGCCTCTTGAAGGTGTTTTGTAGACATTCCCTGAGGATTTGTAAGAGAGGTTGGAAATGGAGTTCTTGTCTTGAGGAAAATATGATTTTCATATTTTTTCACCAATTGTCTGTGTGAATTCATTTTAGTGCTGGAGGATTCTTTTCACCCACACTTTCCCTGGGGACATTTGGGGCACAGGATGAAATATGTTGGAGTCTGAGACAGACACAGAGAGAGAGAGAGAGAATCCATAATTGTGATAGTTGTGGGGTAAGAAACTATTTCTTACAGAAAATGCCTTTGCAGATGCTACACTGGCTGTTCCACACAGGCTGCCTTCCTCTGGTAGGTGGTGGTCTGCAAGCATGCTCCTAAAGATGAGTTCAGCAAGTCAATTTGAAAGCTATGAGGAGAAATTCTGGGTAAATATTCAATGTACATTATGTCTTTGCACAGGCTGTTCAGGAATTCCCAGGTAAACGCCTGGTTTTGTCTGTGAAGCTGATGACATGCATTTCCTCTCAGTAAACGTGGTGGTGTCCAGCAGGGAGGCTACACATCACTGCACTCACCTCCTCAAAACAGCAATCACCCCCAAGCCTCAGCAGGAGGCTGAGATTTTGGTTCAATGGCACATTGTCATTTTCTCCCCACCTCCTCCACAGTCATTTTTTCTAGTCAGGCAACCTGAATTTTGTATCGCACTTTTTGTTATCCCAATCACCTTGTTTTAGTCTCTCCTGTAAATACTGACCATCTGTTTTTTCTGAATTCCCTGAATGTGCCTGTCAATAACCTGTGGGACCCTTGAAAAGTTCAAATATATTAATCTATACAACAACTTTGTACAACTATTTGAACTGCAACATTTTCATGTTCTCTGAGTCATAGGTTAATTCAGTACCCTTGGCAACTGAAGATTCATGTGAAAACAATCCAAAATAGCTCTGACTTCTGGATTCTCAGTGTGTTTGGACAGATTTTAACCACAGCAATGAGACTTTCCAAACCAAGATCTCAGTCCTGCTGCCATGCCTGCGTCATAGGGATGTGAATATTTCCTCAGTGGGAGGCTGCAAAAGACAGTACAGTGCACAAATCTGCAGGAAGAGACACCTTTAGAGACAACAGCAGTGAACCTGGGTGGCTGTGAGAAAAAGGGTGGGGACTGACAATAGCAGAAAATATTGTCCACCATCATCCCCCACTGATAAAGGAGCAAGAAAACCTGTAGTGACTTCAGGGACTCACTAATGACTCTTCACAAGAAAGAAGGAGGAAAGTTTGAATGAGCACAACCAAGACTTGAAGTTCCACTGAAAACTTAAGTTCTTCAGAAAAAGTGTCTTGGGAGTAGCAATGAAGAAGTTATTTTAATATAAATTAATCACAACATTATTATTCTATCTGTAAACCTTTCCTTAGAGTGGCATCAGGACACTCACACCGATTTACAGCACTGAACTTTGAATTGTACTCTTGAACATGTAATGCCAGTGGAAATTTCATCAGTGATTTTAATGGAGTTGGCATTTCACAAATAGGATATGGTTTTATTCCTCATTAGGAAAAAAAACACCCTACTTTATTCAGTGTCACAGTGATGTGAGAAATTATATAAGGCAGTGACACTGAATAACAGTGAAATGATATATATTGCTTCAGTTATATCTACACATTATAATGTGTTTTATAACAATTTGTTAGAGCAGCATCTGTTACAGATTTACTAAAATAATTTGAATATGCTTTTCAATGAGCTGAAGAGCCAAGCTCCACCTATTAATCATGGAATATATATCAATGAATAATTTATAAATGGTACCTTTATTCAAAGTGCTGCCAATTAGCTAAACAGTCACTGCATTCATAACTGTATCAGTCACCTCTAAACTTTCAACCTTTACCAAGATTTCAAATGCAGAGGCAGAGAAATCAAATGAAAAATAAGTTTTTAGCATAACAGCTTCACACTGACTTTGATATTCTCCAGCATCACTGACAGTTTCCTTAGAAAAGGCAATTCTGAACCCTTTAATGTAAAAAATACATATATTCCTATTTCACAACCCACAGCTTTTAAAGACAATCATAACTGCACACCATAAATATAGTAGAAATAAAAATGGGCATCATGTGCCACAACAAAAGAAGTAAAGCAAAGCTAACTAAATAATTCTGTTCCAAAAAAGACTTTATCCTGTAGTTTGGTATTTCCACAGATGATTTCTTCTACTGCAACACAGGTAGAAAACTGTTATTTTTTTTCAGGGCCATGCCCTCACTGAGATTTCCGACTGCATAACAAACTGTGCAGTTACATGGGGCTGTTCTGTCCTCCAATCCCACTCACCACAGCGAGATGTTTACTTCAAAACCAGTGCAGAAAGATTTGTGCAAGTAAAAAAATTCCACAAACCTCTCCTTCCCACTATATTTCAATTAAAAAGACAAATAATTACAATCAGCCACATTAACGCGGGATTAAAACCTCAGCGGTAAATCACAGAGCGTCACATTTAATGGTGACACAAACAGAAGTAAAAAAATTATCCATATACATTTTTAATGTAAATTGGTGTTATTTGCATGCCCAGAAAGATGGAGGAATGGTAGCAAACAAAATGAAACAAAAACAAAACCAAAAAAGGCAATCAAGTGTCTCGCCTTAAAGCTTCGCGCTGGTTTCGTTTCCCTTCTGCAGCAAAGCCCTCTGGCCTCTCAGCATGGAAGCAGAGCTAACACCGACTTCCCGAGGTGCAAGATGCAGCTGTGATATTTAGCTAATTGAAAAACATGCTTGAAAGTGCATTAGTAAATTTTGAAAAGATTGGGCTATAACAAGGTGCTTTTCACGCCGCCCCTGAATTTAGCCCCCAACATTTTCGGCTTTTTTTTTTTTTTTAATCGGTATCATCAGTTTGTCAACACTGCAAATTTAACATTTATTTTATCCTCCAATTTTCATAATCGGTTCATTTGGCTTAATGTGGAGCTCCTCTTATTATGGAATGTTCACCAAATACATGCAGCTCAATAGCATTAATTTTGAAATTGTATCTGTGGCAATTACTTCAGCTTCTTCAGCTCACATTAACCTACTGTGGAGGGGCTTGTCGTGTATTTCTGCTCCTCTAAAATGTGCAAGGCTATAGATTTGTGTAGACAAGAAAACATAATGTATATGTATAATCCTGAGGATGTGTTTGTGAATACATACACAAATAAAAATGCATCTCCTTATCCAAAATGGAAAGAAACATCCTCATCACATAGATACAGTGAGAGACAGTGGTTAGGGTTGGATAAGGAGAATGCAGTCATGGTGTGTTTGTTCTCACAGTATGGAACACTTAGGGAAAAAAAATAAGCAGAGAGCCAACAGAAAAGCACCCAAAGGAAAAACAAATTCTCAAGAACATGAAGAGAAGCCAAAACAGAGGATGCATCTACTTCATCTTGTAATACAACTTCATTTTAAGAGAAAGATATAAATGAAAAGTTAGTGAACATGCAGTTTGGTAATTGAAAATCTCTGTAATTACCCTAGTTACCAAGGGAATTTTCATCTATTTGTACTCAAAGACGTTGCTTTTTAAAACCAAGGCAAAATTATAAGAAACTATTAGGGAACACTCTAAGATAATATTTTTAAGTATGTAATAAGAGTAAGGAACATCTCTGATTTTATGTCCTATAACACCAACCAAACTGCCTCAATTAAATTTCCTGTAGTGCCTACAAGCTCCAGAAGCAGTGCATTTGCAGGGAGGCTTTAACTGCCTGTGCAGCATCCATGATGCACAAAAATTCTAAGCAGCCATTGGGGCTTTTATCTGAGAGGAAGAATGATACCTGACAGGCATTTCCAGTCTCACCACTGCACCTTCCCACCAGTGGAGTACATTACTGTATCATGGGAGGCATGAAAATTGTTGACTCAAAATCATTTTTCTAATGGCTGCTTTGTAACCTGGAATTTTAAAATAGTTCCTGTGATTTTCTACATAGGCACACAGAGTAAGTGGAGCAAACCCTCTAAGAAACTGGTTTTTAAAATCCTTTCCTCTGATTCATTTGTACTTTAAATAGCCTGCATTAACAGATGCTGGGACTTTAAGCATTTTTTCCCTTAGATCTTTAGTCATGCAACAGAGGCAAGCTAAATAAGTGAACTAGATTGAACCTCTACCAAACTAAAGTTAGTAACAGGCTGGAGGCTAAAGTCATGTTCACTGTCCCTATCAGCACACACTTGATGTATGTGCTAAACTGATGGCATATGAAAACAAAACAAAACAAAACAAAACAAATCTCGTTTTCATTCTTAAAATCCATTTACCAGACAAACTGGGTATTCAGGGCCCATCAGTAAAATCCTCATGAGCAGCAGTAAGGATGCACAGGGCTCACTTGGGAGAAGCTGGGAGATCCTCGTGGAGATAGCCTTAGGTAATGGGCAGAACTTCCAGTGTTGATGCAGGATGCTTTGTGCAAATAATAGCACTGTTTTAAAGAAAAGCCTGATGCATACCACCAGAAAATAAAAAATAACCTTGATAGAAGGAATCTGCAAAGACATGAGCAGCAATGGAAATCCAAGCTGACTTTATAAAGCTTTTCTAATTTCTAAGAACTCTAAACATGCTGCCAAGGGGTTAAGTACCTGCCAACACTTCCAGCATCCCCAGGACTGTGATCCTTTTTGCCTGTGCCACGCTTCTTACCTTGTCCACTCCTCTCTCTGTCCTTTTATATTCCCATTCCTTAATCTCCTCATTGTAATTCCTCCATTTTTCTCCCCACCTTGTCCATTCGGCTCTACCGTAAAAAGTGCAACAACACAGAAAGCAGTGAGCCACCCCCTTTCAGCAATTTCCTTCTTCTCATTCCTTTGAACATCTTTGTTACCTTGAATTGCAGAAATGGGTAAAATTAAGGACAAGCAGGGAATTAACAAAATAGAGAAACACAAACATTTTTTGATCATTAAAATACTTCAGTGACTATTTTCCCTGAGATCCAAGAGTTCCTCTGTGCAAATTCCTGTGCTGGAGGATTAAGACACTGTGATCCAGATGATGCTAAATATGATGCTGAAAATAAAATGTGCAGAGTAAAACAACATTCCTAGTTCTGACAGATGGCACTTTTTTTTTTCCTTTTGAGGATTATTTTTTCTAAAAATACGTGGGTTTAGGATTCCGAAAATTAATAAACTAAAGAAGGAGATCTTTTTAAAGTTATGTTCTTACGTAAAGGAATAAAAATAGAAAGCAATTAGCTTTTGGTGTTGTGATTGATATATTTTGTGCAGCTACGCAGACCTCTCTTGGGCTGTCTGTTTGCTCTTAGTCAGTAAGGACAATGACATCCTGAAGTTACCATTTCTCATTCATTTCACTAAATGTCACTCCTAGGTAGATGGGAAATTAAGGGATTAACCAGGAAGGAGACTGAGCTGTCAGTGGAAAATTAATATTTTCAAATTAACTTTTGACAAAGGATGCATAAGATCTAAGTTATGTTGATGAAAACGAGCAGTTGCTCCATAATAAATATGTAAATCAAGCCACTGATCTATTGGTTATTATGACAGTTTGATGTCTCAGAAAAACTTGCTGTGATTCCAAGCAACATCCATGCAATGCTGAATACATATGGTAGCAGATCAAGATGGTAATGCACAACTGAGCATTTAGAATGCTTAAACCCCCCTTTTTATCAGGTAATTTCTAATATAAACAGCTTCTAAATGCAATAGCTTTATCTGTCACTGTTAATTAAACCTGTACTTTGTCAACATACAATAATCCATTTATTATAGTAAAAGCCACTACATTTCAAACCACTCACAAATTGCAAACCATAATTGCTAGGATTATTTTATTTCCAAGTGCAGGCGGCAAAGCCACCTTAAGATTCAACAATGGGAAGATAATTTTGGAGTGTAACCATAGCTCTATCTCACAGTCCATTTGCTTTAGTATTGGCAGCAGACAAGCTGTAATTTTTCATTTCCTAATTAGATTTAGCCATTAATTTAACTGTTCCATCATATTGGTGGGCTAGAACAGCCCTATTTGTTTGCTCCTTTTCTTTTCCTCATTGTTTTTTTTTGCTAAATACTGTATGATAAATGCACTAAATGAGGGGAGAACCACGAGGATCTGAATACACAAAAAAAAGACCTGGGCACTTCCACACCGGTCACATAACCACCTCAATTTTGAGCACCTGACTTCCAGACTGCAACCTGTGACATTTTAAGAGGTGTTTTCTGGCAGCACACGTAGGGAAGTTGAGCACTCTGTGAGGGATTCACAGCATTTCACACTCCCAAGTAGCTCAGGGGGGATGCTGAAACAAGGAGAGTGCCATAAATCCCAGCTCCCTGTGGGCTCAGGTGTCACTCTGGGCTGCAGGAGTCAGGCAGGAACTCAGAGTTCCAGCAGGCTCCATGATTTAGGGAGCCAGCAGACAGCCTGAACCCCTGGCAGGACTCAGTGCTCCACGCTGCATCTCACAGAGCAGAGCCCTCTTCTCAGGTTGGGTGAGTGTTACAAGGCCAGTTTAATAACAAGTCAAACAGATTAGTTTAAATCACTTTTAATGCTGGTTCAGGCTAACCTGGCTGACTCTGGATTGACAGGGAGTGAGGAAGTCTGTTTTGGAGGCAGTAATCTCTCATGGAGAAAAGGTAACAGCACAAAAAGGCAGCATGGTGGTTACTTCATATATTGCTAGAGCCAGTCCCAAAATAATCATCTGCTACTACATTTATGCATTGAAATCGTTGCTTTCAATAAAGTGAGCGAGGGTCATTCCTATAAAAACCCCAGCATAATGGAAGGAAGCAATATGAGTCACTTCTCTTTCATACACTGTGGAGAAAAAGAGGTGAATCTTCCACAGTGTTCCCAGCACAAAAGGGTTCAAACTCTCATCTTTTCCCAATTTCTGCAGTGCTGCAGCCACCTGCCCTCAGCCAGAAGCTCTCTCTACACTCCACAGCCCCTGGAAAACCTCTGTAACTGGACCCAAAGAGGGCAGCACAATCTGTAGCCCAGGAGTGAGAACACCAATTTAGGGCAAGCGGGAAGAGAGGGCTGGGGGCTGATCCCTCTCCTGGCCACTGCTCATAATTTTTACGCGGAGTGTTTTGCCCAAAGGCCCTTTGAACTTGGATTAGTAACTGGGCCAAGATCTCTGCTGAGCCAGGCTGCCTCGGTGACTGAACCACAGACATACTGTGTCTGTTCAGCCCAAGCACCTGCAGGGGCTTTTAGCAGAGTGACAGAGACGTAACCCGAGTGGACAATGCCCTCTGTGCTGCATACCTAGGGCGCTTTAATGAGAAGTGAAAGGCATGAATTTGATCTCCCCGAGGCTACAAAGAGCTCAGAGTTTCCGTCTTGCAAGGCTGGATGAGTGCTCTATCTAGTGAAATATCGTATGAATTTCAGAAGTCCCGATTCGGCCATTATACACTGTGCAGGCATCGCAGCAACCACGCTTTAGCTGAGGAGATGTAGACAAAACATCACTTCTCTCGAGGACCCCAAAGAGCCTTGGGTTGGAGATGGATCTGTGTCATGGAAAAAGCAGCACTTCAGCAGCACAGGGACTGCACTGCAAAAATAGATTAGAGCCTGCTCGTGCCGGGCAAGGGATTTTAAAGTCAACTCAGAGCCCCGCATTTCATACAGTCAATACCCAATATTTCACAACAAACAGCTCTCATTGTGATGTTTTAATGTGCCCCATCTTCCCAGGGAAGTTGTAACTTACTGAAAGTATTTGTAAGTAGATGCCAGTGTCTGTTTAAAATAGGGAAAACCTTCCCACAAGTCTAGTGACTGAAAAACCCCCTCTGGAGTCACTTCTTGAGTGACTCCCACAAGTGTTTGCAGTGTCCTGGCTTTAGGATGAAAACACTTCTAAATTAGAATTTACCCAAGAATTGGTCAACACATTTGGGATATGGCTACACAGTGTCAGGACATACTAATACAAGGTGAACGATTAAAAATTCTCAAACCATTTGCCTTGGTATAAGAAAGGAAAAAAAATTAGGTGTTTTCCTGGGGCTTTAGGACTCTCCTAGCCAGAGGGCGCTGACAGTGGAGGATGCACACACTGCAGTGCCAATGGATACTTGGAAATCTCTTAGGAATGTGTTTGGAAATGTGAAATGCAGACCTGGACAAAAGATATATAGTCTTCCACCCTGTAGACAGAGAAATGTATCTCATAGTGACTTCTCAGTCAGATTGCTATTTTCTCCTACTGTGCATTCGGGACAAGAATCTCATTCTAAAAATCATTTTGAAATGTATTAGTCAACAAGAGACCTGGTACTTATGCCAAAAGAGCCAAGATCCCTCCTCTGGAGATACAAGCAACAAATCTGTTAAATATCCCTGACATGCAGTCCCTTGGTTTCATATAAAACCTCAGCTTATATTAATTCTGGGATTTCCTAAAACTGAATAACATGAGAGGGGCTTCTCCAGAGACTCCAATACACAGCAAATGACCCTTGCTACAGATAAGCAATTCTTTCTTCTACATGAACAAGTACCAGAAGGCTAATTAATCCTTAAGCATAATCATAACTTACCCAACCAAAAAAAGCAAGGTCAAACAATGAGTTAGTAAATCACTGAGAACTGTATATGATTATGTAATAGGCTGCCATTGCCTTGAGGCTTGACATTTCTAATTGCATAGGTGAGGTGTCCTACTAAACATTCCATCCTGTGCCAACCAAAGGAGCTATATTCTCAAATTTGCATATTGCAAACCCAAATAGGTTTCGTTTGTTAATTATTGACATTCAGCCATTGAAATTTAGTGATATTACATCTACTACTGGCACAGGAAAGGGAAGCAGATATAAAGGAGGAAGGAGGAAAAATAATAATACTTTGTGATTTAAAATGAAACATCATCACCACCACCAACTGCTCACTGAATCTGAATTGCTAAAACCATAAGATTATCAACAGGACTTGATGCAGGTAGAACAATGAAACCTAATTATTTCTCACAAAGCAGGCTATTCCATTTCAAATAGAGGAAATCTAGGAGCAATAAAGCCCGTGCCATTAACAATTTGTCTGCACACATGATTGGACTCACAGAGACAAAGAAGCCCCTGAATTTAATGATGGATCCCATATTTCTGGCTGGGCTCAATATTCTCTACTAATTTTGTTGAAAGACTTTGTGGTAGTTAAAGGTATTTAGATGACAAATACGGCACTGTTTCCATAGATTTACTATAAACACTTGGCATTTATTATTGGGTGTTAAACTGCACGGTTGAATTAATATTGGCATTTAGGGTTATTTCTTTTGTTTAAATGTTAAAAAAGTAATTCTGGAGAGCTAGAGGACAGTGCTTTATGACTGTTTGCTATTTAGTAACCCTAAATATGAGCTGCATACAGATGATTCCCCCAGACAGAATTCAACAGAACAATTTACCAAAGAAACTTGAGCAAAGAAAATCAAGTGGTTCAGGACAAGGAACTGAGAATCTGACATGGGCTCTTAGCAATACCAGGAACAAGCATAAATACATTTGATGTAAAACATGATCATAAAACAGAAAAAATACCCCATTACATATTTAAATACATTACATTCTAATGGCAGCAAAAATGTTAAATATTTTCTTTATACAGAGCACTTGGAACTGGCCACAGAAACATTATTTACTGAACCTGCTATGAACAAATATCTTGTGTTCTACCATTTGGCTTGCAATAGTTGTTTCTTCCTTTCATTCTTGGAAGATACAAAACAAGTTCTTTTTCTTAAAACAAAACAAAAAACCTCCATCGCTCAGTTACAAATCTAATGACTAGAGGAGCGGAAAAAAAATTTAGTCTGTGGAAAAAATATTTTCAATATCTAATTTACAATGATGACAACGCTTCTCAGATGCACTCTGCCTTAAAAGTTTTTTTTACCAAATCAGTCATATACATTCTACTGATTTTTCTGCAGTTGCTAATATAGATTTGTTTCCTGGCAAACAAAGCATATTCTGGTATTTTCAATCTCTTGAGAAGTGCAAACACCCACTCAGAGCAATGTTCTCCGCTCTGTGGACGTACACAGTGCACACACACACACACCCCCATGTAGTCACAGCCCTAAACCCCTCTCTTTTTGCCTTCCCTGCTAAGGATGTTCAGAGATCTCTCTGTCATTTGTGGATGGCTGGAGCTGGTTCCTAATTTGCACAGGCTGACAATTCTGCTCGCCACCAGCAGCTCGCTCCCAGGACGCTGCGTGGGAGGCAGAACATGCCCAGCGCTGTGCAAGCAGCACATACAGGAATATGCATGGATATTTTTACCAACTTCACAAAATTTGATGCTCTTCAACTGCAAGTAAAACCAAAACATGAACAATTTAACAAAAAAAATGAATCACCGTGTTTTAGGAGTGCATCTGTCTCTGTACTGCCCATGAGAAATTGTTATGGAGACAAAAGAAACATTTGATGATTCTGATTAGGAAAAAACCCAATAATTACAATGGCTGGAGAGATTACAGGAGCTCCTTCTTACCACAGAATAAGATATAAAATTAATCACGTGTGAATTATGAATTTGATTGACCATCAGTGATAGTAAAACACTGCTATAAAAAGCTGTGCTGTTTCATGAAGCACCTGGTACTGACCACAGCAAGAGGCTGAATCGTCTCCTCTACAGCTCTCCTGGGCCTGCTCCTTGACCTCCAAGGATACACTTTTGAAGATCTGTCTATAAATAAAATAACTGGTGCTACCAGCTACCAGCTTAATTTGTCCATGCTGATATACCCAAATGCATAAACAACAGTATCTCTGTATTTTCAAGAACATTTTCTATTCAGCTGCTTTGCAGTTCATTCAAGGTTGCAATCTACTTCATATTTCCATTGAGACAAGCACTTAAGTTTGCATTTTTTCTCAGAAAGGCAATTAAAACCTAAATATTACAGCACCATATGCAATAGTGTATTTCAATCTGTTGGTTTTACTGAATTTCACATGAAAGAAACAGTCTAAGGAATACTGTAATAAATACCAAAGCACTGAATTAACGGGTAATAATGGGTAGCCTGGATTGATGCTGATAGAGCCTCCCAAACGGGATCAAACTCAGCAGTTCCACTGAGACTGGCAGGTCAAACCCCAGTGTAAACCCAGCCTTACTAGGAACAGTTTCCTGGCAATACACCCAGGAAATCAAGGCAGGAATGATTACAATCTTCCAATCTGACTTTCAAGGGAGGAATGCTGCAGGTTCACTTATGGCCATTGCTGATTTCTACCAATGCAGGGCAGAAATCTCAAGCATTAATTAAACTCCAAATCACAAAGCTTGATCTGCTGTCGCCTAAATGTTTTCCTGACATTTCCATCTGAACAGGTGACAGCATCAAGCTCAAATGACATTCCCTGGGTGTTACTTGAAACATTCCTGTTATTCCAGGGATTCATTTCAGCATACCACAGGAAAATCCCTGGAATAAAGTGTAAAGGATCTTCACCTCTCTCTTTTCCATCACCATTCCCAGCAGTACTGACTGGCTTGGATACCAGTGGGTGCTTGGATCCGCAGAGGCTGCTCTGCTTGCACATCTGCCATCCAAAGGGTATCAGGGAAAGCAGAGGCTCCTCGTGAACACCCTGCTCTGCTGCAGGAGCCTTTGACTCACAGAGCTGGGTGCAGACTGCTGCCAGATTGCCTGTGAGCTGCTCGGGGTTCTTTCAAACATTTACGTGACAAGACGAGACAGACAAACGGATCCCGGTCCTGATGCTGTGAGTCACTGCTCACTGCCAGCAGCGCATCCACTCAGCTCACATTCTTAAAGGCACATTAAAGCAAAATTTATGTTTTGTTACTGTACAGCCCAAATAGCAATCCTGGTTTATTGGCAATAACTCATCACCTGTGTCTCGTTTACAAAGCGCCTCACAAAAGGAGCTGACGCACAATGATTTAAAATTGACAGACGCCAAAGAGGGATCAAGTAAATTTTCCTCATTGTTGAAGCGGGAAGACATAAACGACAAACAATCCTAATTCATTTACTAGATTTCTTCCTATTCCCTATTGGAGATATTTAAGTACTTTCCCACATCATCTATGTCTTTCATTGTTGCATTTAATAGGCAGACATTCTTTGTCACTGTTTAAAGTAAAATCACTTTCAACCAAATCCTTCCATTAATCACATCACATGTGTTGGACAATCTGCTTTGCAACACAAGCATGTGATTGCTTGATTACACTGAATTAAAATCTAGGTACAAACATCACCCACTTCTCTTCATAAATGTTATCCAGCGACACACCTATTGAAGACTTGAATATATAAATTTTCCAATAAGAGTTTAAATCATAACGAGTCCTTATCAGCTACAATTAATTAATGGATGTGGCTCACTCACATATGTGCACTCTTTGGAGCAAGGAATCTGAAGGGCCACAACCCAAAGAGCTCAAAATCAGTGATTTACATCAAGTTGTGCATCAAAATACCTTAAACACAATCCAAAAGAAAATGTCATTACTCTCAGCCTTCTCAGCACCTTCCATTGCCCCTGGTGTCCAAATTGTTTTCAGTCAGTTCAGCACATCTCTGGTGTATAATTTGTTCTATTCAGTGGAATTTCCTGTCATGTCTTGTCACGTCAGTCCCAGAATGGCTCACTGCCTTTGAGAGATACAAAAGAGTCTACGGTGAGGGGAAAATGTCAGAGAACACCACAGCCAGAGCTCACTCAATGCAAAGGGAAACATTTGCATGGAAAAACTATCCCTGAACTCCACAAAGCTGCAAGCTTCAAGAGATGGAGAGACTATTTTGTATTGCGAAGAAAAATGAAACGTATAGCAAGAGTTCTTTACCTCAAAATAGAAAACAAAAGGCATTTTACATCTACCCCATTTGGGAGAAATGGAGAAAAATACAGTGTAGGCTTCTCAGACTCATATTTAATGCAGAAATGAAAGTGCATGCAGAGGTTTTAGCTTGCTTTTGGCTCAGTATAAGTGAAAAAGGTAAATTCCTGGTCAAAGAGTGCTACTATCATCTGCATTCCACCTTCCCCACTTCTTCTGGGGTATCTCATATTTCAAGCTCAAAGCATGTTCAATTTGTTGAACAATTTAACAATCAACTAGTGAGATACTTTCCATTTCCTCAGAAATTATAGAATCATTTTCTAGGAAAGGAAAAAAAAATTGGTCTTCAGTCTGCAACAGCAATGCAGCCTAATAACCTGGGTTTTTCTAGGTTAGAAACAGCAGCTTTATACCACAGGATTGATTGGGTGAAGGTCTGTGGACAGAAAATCAAATTGGATTATGATGTTTCCTTCTGATCTTTTACAGTATGAATTTGTGATTCAATCCTCAGCTTTGGTTTGCACACGATGTTGGGCTGAAAACCATTTATATTTTTATTAACACCACTGGTCTGTGTCTCTCCTCCTTATTGGTAAAGCTCTGCTAGCAGCACTGGAATTTCAGCAAGGAATTGTGATGCTCAGTTTTTCAGGGGTTACCTTGATCCTGAAGGAACCCTTTGGAAGAGCCTTGGCAATGCTGACTTAAATTAATTGATGCTGCTAATTCATTCTCAGCTCAGTAAGAGAGGATTTAGTCAATATTTTAGGAACATGAAACCTGATAAAAACCTGACCTCAGACACAGTTTGTGATAAACCTTACAAGAAACTCTAGCTGTTATTTAAGGGACAGAAAAAGGCATTAGCCCCATGATGCTCTGCATTCACCCAGCATGGGGAATAGGATACAAAACTGAAAAAAATTACAAGCTTGGGAGTTTACACAGCAGATAGAAAAAAATTGAAACATTTGGATAAAGAAAGAGTCTGCTGTGGGTGCCCCTCTGTTCTGGGGAGAACTGGGGCCCATGGGACACAGAGGAACCAGAAATAAGCCTACAGCAGACAAGGTGAGGCTGGGGTCAAGCTAATAAATAGACAGGGGGTTATGTCACTGTGAGAGACATTAAGTGCCCAGCAGAGGAAAGTGAGGCATGGTCAGACTCCAGAGAAAAGGAAAAAAAACCCCAGATTTTATTTGGCAAGTCTGACCAAGGGAAAAAAGAGGAAGATTTGAGTGCAACCCAAGGTTGAAAACAGTATGATAAACACGCTAGAAAGTGCTGACCTCAGTGCTGTGTCAGGTTCTTCCATTAGCTGAAATACAGCCCTGGCATTAAAGGAGTCCCAATTTTCCCAATTAGAAGTCCAAGGCTGTAAAAAACGCTTGCAAGAAAATGCAGGGAAATTTCACGATGTGGTGAAGAATAACAATTTCAGTCTCATAAAATCCCTGAGTTATTTTGAAAAACGTTCACAAATGTTCTGGCAAAGCAGGAGATACAACACCCTGGGATTCTCATCCAGAATTCAGTTTCAAAACAGAGGCACAGCTGGGTTAGTTTTTTATCAGGATCCATCTTACAAGGCACCAGTTAACCTCCTGTGGGCATACACAGCTCCGAATGAAACGCACACCGAATCACCCGGAACACGACAAGATCATTTGGCACTTTTCATAAGCCATCAAAGGAGGAGGGGAGGAAAAAAACCCAACAAAATAAAGCTCCCTGCCTCCACCCCAGGCATCTGAACACGGCTGTTCTTGGACACTGTCCCAAAGAAGGGCATATGCCGAGGGAGCTCTGAGCTCTGGAGTGAGATCCAGCTGGGCAGAATTACCCCAGATTTACATTTCTTTAATTCCAGCTCTAAAGCAAGGTGATGGAGCATTCCCACTGGGCACCACAAGCAGTGAGGGAGTGGGACAGAAGTCAGGATCCATTTGCTTTAAAGAACAGGCACATTTTCTTGGTGGCATCCCCAGGTTAAAAAGCAGCTTGTTCGAGGTTGCTTTTAAACTCAGGCAGCACCACTGACAAGTGCAAACTTCCCCTGCTGGGACAGCTTGCTCATTCCATTTTGCTGGGATAATTAGCTTTCAGCTACTCAAATTGTATTTTTTTTTTTTTAAAAAATCATATTTTCAGCTTCATTTTCATAAAGTTTCAGTAACTAATGCCTGTCAGGTTCACCAGACCTGGGAATATGCTGTGCTTGCACATCAAAAAATATTGAGTGATTGTGTCAACACAGTTTACTAATTTAGCCATTTCTGTCCCCATATCTCCATAGAGCTCTTTTGGCTGCCTGCTGTAATTAGTGGCTGTCAAATGTATCACACTTTGTCTATATCTAGTGTCACATTAACAGCAACTTACTTTAATTGATTCTTGATCAAAAAGATCGCTGGAGATCCCACACATCCTCTTTTGTTACGTGCATGCTGTAAACTGCTGGACAACCCTTCTGGGATGGAAGGATGACCTTTTGGATGATTGAATAATGATGGCTGACACGTTTGTTAAATCTGCTGGCACTGAACTGCATGATGCACTATTCAAATGGCAACACAATTTGCTGTGTGACATTAATTCTCCATCATTGCACATCATTCTATAGATTCTTGGCATTTCATCCCAAATTTACCTTCAGAATATTAAAAAAAAAAAAATCTATCTATAAAAGAGTAGGGTGCTCAACCTAATGAGGAAATGCTGCCTTCATAACATTGTTTATATATTGCTTCATTATTCATTTTTTACAGGCACCTTATTAAAATTGGAAAACAGAGGCAGGAAGACTATAAAAAAAAGCTCCATAACGATGGTTCGCGTTTCATTTTTCTGTGCCAGTTCCTTTAAAGCACTGAAACACTAGAGAATACTGTTCGTCAAAACTGACTACAACAAATCACTTTTACATTTGAAATTTCATCTCCCCTCTTTGCTTAAGGAATGAAGCACTCAAAAAATTTAGTGGAAAATAAGAAGACCTATTACTCAGAGTTATGGCTTGCCGAGGTCTACTCTTCATTGCATCCCATATGACCAACAGGACAGCTGCAGGAAATTACATTAAGAAAAAGAAGGATTGCAGTATAATATGGGCATCTGAAGAGGATGTTCCTTGCACATTGGTCTATAGAGTCTTGCATCTACAGAGAGCTAATGGTCTGTGAGTAAATTAGTGCCATGAACATCTTTTACATCATATTACTCCAGGGAGACCTTAGACCTACTAACTTCAGCACATGAAAGATATATTAAATGTGTTCTGACCACTGACTGTCAGGTCTGTACTTGTCAAAACTGCCTTGCACACCAAGAAATTATAGATGATGTTTTGATCCTGATGATGCTCAAGCAGAAATTGCCTTTCCTTGGTCTTCTCTTCTTTGAGAAATGCAACTCATACCAAGTGCATCCACTGTCATCACTGAGGGAAGAAAAAGAGTTTTTTGCCTCTTATGTGTTACTAATTATCCAACTTTTTTCATGTTGGGTAAAAACCCTTTTCCATCAGTGTGTTGACTGTCACATGCCAAGTACTTTATCCCATATTTAATAAGACTGTGCACTATTTTTTTAATGTGTGATAACTTGTGAAGGATTACTGAGATTTCCCATCAAATTTTCTGGTAAAATAATTTCATGGTGCATGTATTTTAGCTTCTGTTTCTCAGCTACTGGGAAAGTAAATGGCATGACTGGAAGAACAAAAGATAAAGAAGCTACAAGGAGGGAAGAAAGAGAGAGAAGCAGGCAGCACATTGTCAAGAGAGTAAGAATCGTGTCAGGTTTCTTTTATTTCAATGAAGCAACGGGAAGAAATGCACATGAATGCAGGAAAAGCTAAACATATTTAAATGTAATTTTACAAGGTTGAGCACTAGAAAAACTTCTGCTGAAAGTGAAGCATTCCATAATGAAATGTGTGCCTTTAACTTCCCCACATCGTGTTGAGGAAGCAGAAAAAACAACCAACCCAAACCTCCATCTCCAGTGGTAGAACTAAAGTACAACTAAATTCTTTATGGAAACTGCAGGTGCCAACCAGGAGGGTGACAGCAGTGGTGCCTCAGCTGTGGGTGATGGCAGGAGCTGTGCAGAACTCGTGGGAAGTGCTAAACCACACTGGAAAATCCCCTTGCACAAAGGGTCCTGCTCTCCCTGGTGCAGAGAGCCAAGGGCATCGCAGGATGGGAATATCTGGATATTTCTTTGGCTTACCAGAGCTTTAGACCACCAGAACTTTTGCCCTACTGAATAAGTTCAGAAAGGAACTGCTGCCTTGATGTGCCCCAGCTCAATGCTCAAATTCAGGGACCGTATCCTGGGATTGTTCCTTGTCCTTCCTCTGAAGCTCCCCATGACATCATCACCCAACAAAAATTTCTGCTGTAGAGCATAAACAAAAAAGTGCAGGACAAAGATGACCTTCCACTTCCCACAGGTCATCAGTAACTCCTGGGTGTGTAAATCAGAAAGAATTCACCTTGTGAACTCAGATGCCAAATCTTCCTATCCCAAGCGCAATTTTTCTCTTCACAAAACCACTCATCCTGCTAGAAATACTGATGAAAGATTGGGAATCAAAAGTTCTTTACAACAGTACCAAGATAACAGCCCTAAAGTTCATTACTGGTTTTAGAAAAGAGCTTCTTTTACAGAAAAATAGTGGAAAGGCATCAATTAATATTCATTGAGACATCAATCTTCTTCCATCCTCTTTTTAAAGCTGGAATACCAACCACAAAGTCTCAGTGTTACCTTGCCAAAAGCAAAAAAATTTGTCTTTTTGTCTATTTCTTCACATATAAAATGCTACTCGGTACACAAAACACTTTCTCTGAACTCTGTCATCTTTAAAAATGAAAAATTTATGTGACTTTGTGTAACTTTATCTGGTGACAGCTTGGTTCATACCATTGATCAGATTTGGCAGGAATAAAACAGAACCTGAACTAAAATAGTTACACCAATATGATGATTATATAATTATATATTTATCCAAAATCGTTAAATATTTCCTTAATGGGATTTTACAGTTTGTTGTTCAGTGTTTATAGATCATTTGCATGTCAGTAACATTTAACAAATACCATCCTTGAGGTGTGTCAGTGCAACAGGTTGTCCATGTGAACAACAAGGCTGAGAAATGCATATATGATTACTTAATTTTACCAAACTAGACAGAATTTACCAGCCAGAGAGGAAACTCTATGCTTAAATTCAAATAATGTAAAGCTTCAGCTACCTGAGCACATTTGAAAACTTTTGCTGAAAGGAAATAGGAAAAACTAAACAAAAAAATAAAATCATAGATGATTTTTCCTCTTCACCCTTTTTCAGATTCCTTCAGCCACTAAGACCACTCTCACTAAGTAGTTTAAAAGCATTGGCTGTGGGAGCAAAGCAATTCTGCAACTTTGCTAGCTTAGTATTCTCTTAGAAAGCATTAGGAAGAGGTAGCTGAAATCCTTGCCAAGAAACATGCTGCAAAAGAAAATTTTCCTTAACTTTTTCAGAGCCTCATCCAAAGCCAAAGCAAAGGAAGGCAGGTGAGGATGGAAGTGATAAATCAAGGTTTCTCCCTTCCTCCAGCCATGCTCTCCTGCCAGTGCCACTGGGTGCAGCGATCCCAGGTACAGCACAGGAGCTACAGAAGGATTTAACAGGGTGGTTCCAAAAAAGCAAGGAACACTCAGCAATCCATTCCCCCACCACACACCTCCATACACTCTGCTTTTGGGATGCTGCTTCAGCTATTACAGTGCCACTGAATTTAAAATTTAAAAAAAAAAAAATAGAATGAAAAAGGAACAGGTGCTGATCTTCCTTCTCTGTGAGGAAACATGACACAGCAGTCTCATCTTAAATCCTTTATCTTCATGCTAAGGTCTTCTGACATTTTAAATATGAGCCATAATGATTAACATCTCTCCTTAAAGCCAGGAGCTAAAATCTGCCATCCTGCCACACACACTGACACCTTTAAACACTCTCACACTTCAGCAGTTACTAATTTTCCAATCCAGTACCTGGATGTGACATTTTGACAAGTTTGCAAAGGATTTGCTAAACTACTTATTACTTCAATGTATAAAAAGTATGCTTTTTTGCAATATCTTTCAAAAAGAACTTCTGAATACGTTTTATATGTGATTTTCTAAAGTAGCTTTCCCATTGCTCTGCTTTCATGTGCCAAAGGAGCCTAATGGCTCTCACAGCATCCAGGTGACTTACAACACCTAATTACTGCAGCATTATTTTCTGTGAAAGCAAGCTATTTTCTGTCTGAGTTCTCTTAAGCAGTACAGTCATTAGGCAAATGGATGGATCAAGGATTTGCAAAGACATTTGTGGTGACTTTAAGTAGACACCACTGGAGCTACCCAATGCTTCATGCAAAACAGGAATACAGCCTGGAGCTGCTTTGTATTTGGTAGATGACTCTGTCACAAATATCACCATTCAAAAAAAATAAACAAACAAAAAAAACCAAAAAACAAACCCAACAAAAAACCAAACAACAAACCAAAAAACCAAAAAACACCAAACCGAAAAAAACAAGTTCTGGTTGTGTTTTAATGAAAAAGTATAGATACTACAATGGAAAAATCCTTGGAGGTGAATTCAGTGAGAGTAGAGAGAGAAGGCTGGAAGAGGAAACTGTCAGAGCTTTTTTTTGTGGGGGTTCACGAGGAACACCAGAACCTCAGTCCAATATTATTGGCAACTACTAAATTAGTCCTAGAAAACAGACTGTAGTCTGATTGACTCAGAGCTCCTTATAGACTGCCCATATTATTCTTTCCTCCTGAAGTTCTCCTAGGTCAAATGATTGCTTTCCCATTATCAGGATAACAACAGGATATTCCGTGGATCTGATAATAATCTGAGAAGAATCTAAGAAGCTCCTGTTTGTCTTGAAGGTAAACTGGGTCGTGTGTTGGCTCTGGTACAAACTACAGGCTGATTTAATAAGAGAACAGTGAAAACTAGAATCACTCACAGTTGGGTAGCATTCAGCATGTAGGGTTAGCTAAAATGTTGGCAGTGTAATTATTATGCTGTGCTAAGACAGACTCAACACTGCAAAAAACATCACATTTCCCCAGGAGATTTTACAAAGCGAACCTTTTGAATATGGTGGGAGAAACAGATATTAGAAAGGACCTTCCAAGATTCACAGATTGGAGGAAAAGCTCTGAGAAATGAGGATGGCACTCATTTAAGCTCAGCTCAGAGGGCCACTTACTGCCTGGGCAACATTTGAGCCCCAGGTTGAGTCCACACGTGTTAGTGCTTGATACAAGAGGCAAAATATTTTCTGACATGTATTCAAACACAATCCATAGTGATTCCAGCCCTAAAATGTTCAGGAAGGGAGCATCACTCAGATGCATTATTGTGGGTTTGATTTCTTCTCAAATGTATATCAAAACATATTCAGATATTACACTTCATATCTGTGATTCAAGATACTAAATTAATTTAAAAGTTTCCTCTTGTCTCTTACTGTGTGTCAAAGAAATGAGCTTGGTTGTTCCAAAATAACCAGCACCAACAAAAATAAAATAGAATAGAATATTGGTAAAATACATCAATATGTTGAGACACATCTGGCAATGCTATATCAAGTGCAAGGCATATAAAAATTACACTATTACTGTGGAAATGTGGCATTTATAAATTATAGAGTGAAAATTCTGGTTTGTAGTTTACTTTTTACAAAAGTATTTTAATTCATAATTAATTAAAGAAAAAAACCACATCTTTTAAACTGCATTTCTCCTGTATGAGGTTTACCTTGTCCCACTGCCCTGCAGAGGGGTGACAGGCTTAGCCCATACAGTGCTGTGAAGCAGCGACATGAGGAAGAGGGAGAGGTATGAGACTGTGAGAACACAGAGATATCATTGTAGAATTATGATTCTGACATGACTGGTGCATTAACCACAGCTGGACAGGAAATTCCTGCTCGACAGAGACAATCCAAGTGCAATGGAATGGAAGTGTCCCAACCCAATCCTGACACAAGCTGTTCTCAGAAGGATTTACCCACGCAGTGCCAGGGCAGTGACTGCGTCTGTGCCCACAGGCTTTCCCTCTGTGCCTTGGCATTTTTAATAGCAGATTATTGATTTTTGCATGGCTATAGGATCGTGCAGGGCTTTACAAACACGGAGAACAATAATTTGGAAAAGCATCCAAGACTGTTCCAGGAGAAGGACTGCGAGAAACAACTCAAACAGGAGCTGGGCTGGGTCTAAACGCGCTCACGGCTGGCGGGAGGAGGAGGATGCTGTAGTTTTATTTGTTCTAACCCAATTCCAGCCCCATGTCCCCGACAGGCTCCGGCTGTCACTCCAAGGATACTCCCGGCTGCCATCTCGTGTTTTCCTTCCTCATTGCAAGCCTGGGTAGAGGAACAGTCTCTGCACACCAAGCTCATCCTTGTATTCGACGAAATGAGAAACAAAAAAAATTAAAAATCGGAGAAAAACAGCCCTAAACTGTTGCTTTATTCTCACCAAAATGAAATTTGGAACTTTTCCAGCACCGATTCCTGGGCATTGCCAACACATGTACCAGCACACACCATGCCTTCTGTAATATAAAAAATTATAGATGACCTTATTCATTTTGGTCCAAGATTTAACTCTGTCCCATCTGGATCTTTTTAAACACGATTTCAAAGACACATTAAAAAAAAAAAAATAGTCTGATATCCTTAAACATAATTCCAGTCCCTGACATTCTCCTCCTACTCTTCAAATAAGGCTTTTGTTGTGTCTTTTGTTCATTTAAGGCTCTGCTGTCTGGTTTGAAGGCCAAGCTACACATAGAGTTTGGCAGGCACATTGTCATGCTCCTGCACCCAGACAAAAGTAGTGATTTCACTTTTTCCCTATATAAATAGAAAAATGCTCCTATATTTCTGCATTTTCCTTTAAAAGCGGAATTGTTCTAAAAATAAAGGTCAGAGGTGTCAGGTAGAATTACATTTAGACAGACAGCATTAGGCCTGATAACCCTGTTTCCTTTTACACTGGAGACAATGGAATTTCGTGCATCTAAAGAAGGCAAAATTGAGCCTTTTATTATGGCCACATTATGAGCTTCTTTCTCAGCTCACTGAATAAGCTACTCAATGGAATAGTTCCATTGACTGTAATGAAGCTATTCCAATACAGAGCTAAAAGAGCAGCAGAGTCAACCTGAAATGCCTCCAAAGGCTCCTGATTGCTGCACAGGAGGGGACCAAGACACAGAAGGAAAAATTCTCCCACTTTCACATTGCTGCTTGCTCTGTGTCACTGCTCTGAGGGCAGAATGATTGAAAAGCCCAGAGCCACATCCCAGAGCTCAAGGAACAGGGATCCTGTGATGGATCAGGACCTGAAACAGGAACATCTCACAATCTCACATCTTGTTAGACATGGCAGGGTGTCCAGGACATCTGCAGAGACTGACAGAGCACACAGGACCTGGGAGAGTTCTGTATCCCTCTGGAGAGCATCCAGGGGGGCAGCATAGCCCAAATCTGCAGGGGGGACAACGGGTACCCCGAGCATCCCTTCCCTGTCCCTAATGAACAGCCATGAGCAGCTTCATAATGTGCAGCTCACTCAGTGACAGGGCAGTAAACTGCAGAGATTTACACACCAGAGAAAGGAACACACCATAGTTTGGGTACACAGGTACGTTTTTCACAGCTAATACCACTTCGATCTTTGTTTTTGTTTGTGAGTGCATGTGTGATTCATCACGATCTGGCCCCAGGATTGCAGGAAATTTGTGTCTTGAGTAGGGAGAGTAAAAGGGGAATGAAACTGTTCCGTGACAGACAACAAGCAAAGCACAGGCAAGGGAAATGATTGCTGGGTGCACTGTGTTTAAATCCCAAGGGCAGAAAGGAAGTGCAAGACCTCACTCAATTACTGACATAGACAATAATTTCTAATTATCAGAAATTGCTCATATGTGATTAGCACAGACCTAACCAATGACCATATGCTTATACCATTAATTTTGGGTTTTTAACCCAAAGTGCCTGCATAGGAATGATATATTCTCACTGCTTCACAAGTAAATATTTCTACATGAAAAAGGCTGTGGACAAATATAACTCCCTTGATACTACAATCTCTTGTTTTCTGATTTATGCAGGTACACAAATATTGTGAATCACTGTACACAATCTCTCTTAACAGAAATTCATGAGAATGAAAGTGAAGTTTAACAATGTAGATCACCAACACTAAGAAACTGATTATCCATGAACTAAAGAAATGGATGCAGCAGTGGAAAATGGTCATATTAAACCCTTTTTTCCCAAATCCAGCTGGAACACAGTCTTACCTATGCCTGTACTTACTTTTGAAACACATGAAATTTTCAAGGGAAAAAATGGATAGAAATTGAAGGCAAGTATAGCCTGTAAATAATATATTCCCATTGCTCTAATGCATAAGAGTGACTTGCTGCTCACGGACCATTTCAAGAGCTTATACAGGGCAATATAAAACACAGCTTAAGTGACTGGCCATGGGAGCAGCAAAACTAGGGATAATAGCTACATTACTGTATTTCACCATAGTACAGCAGTCACAGAAACAACACCTAGAGCCCTTCCACACTGTAAACCCGGCCAGGAGATTATTTTAGGTCTATACCATTTAAACTTCCTGTTTTGCTTTGCAGAATGCCCCAGTTTGCCACTTATATATCTAAATACTGCCACTGTTCCCTCTGTGCTACAACTGCAATAGGTATACCCTGGCTGAGGTGAGACAAATCTCCCATTTTCTGGTGGATCTTTCCTTGCTTTTGCCAAATGGGTGCATTAAATTCCCCTCTGTCTCCCGAAGCTTGTGCAGTCGATACAAACGGCTCCCACACTGTTCTCAGAGTACATCCTGCCAGGTCTGGTTCCAACATAACATCTTTCCAACGCTCCAGCAGTTCCATTTGCAGGGCTCTGCGGGTTTAAAAGCAACACTATTCCTGCAGAGAGTCACCCCAACTACTTCCTACAGCACAGGAACTGTAAGGTCACAGAGCCACTGAGCCTAGCCTTGTTTCATAAGCAGCTTCCTTCAACAGCTGTAATATCTGGGACGAGTGTTCGGAGAGTGTCACTTGGCCTCACTGAGTGATTCATTGTATACTGGAAAACTGCTCTGCATTCTTCTGGATGCCTTTGCAGCAAAGCCAGGACAAAGCCCCATTTAGCTGGAAGCCCAGCATAGTGGCTCATTATTCACCTGCCACGGCAGTCACAATATTGTGACGGCTTCCAGACAATGGTGGAAATTTCTACCTACTTTTTTACGGGGACACAATTCCATTTTCTACTTTTTTTTATCCAGAGAAAGGGGCATTGCATACGGACAGAGTGTGGGCAAATGGGAGCCCTCAAGTTTTATGTAATGAAAGGAAAACTAATTGCCACAGTGCTCTGTGAACTGCCACGGGATGCTCCAGGCTCCCTCATCCTGCCTCAGTACACAGAAAAGACACTTCAGAGAGAGAGGGAATGGGGAGGGAGGGGGAGCAGGATGGAGGGAAGAGATGTAAACAAGCTCCTCAGCCGTCTCTAATCTGACATTTGGCCCGAGCCCAGTGCCCCCCTGGTGCCCTGCCAGCCCTGGAGAGCTCAGCATCCTTCCCAAAACCCACTGTGGGAACCACCACAGAGTCCCCTGCTTCTCCCTCATCCAACCACCCTGTGGCAGGGTCAGCCACAGCCTCTCTCTCTGCACTGAGGAGAGTGCCCCCAAAGCAAGCTTGTGCAGGAGAACTAACCCACACCCGTAAATCTGTTTCTTGCATCCAGTGCTGTAGCTTTGGCTGTTTGATTTTGGGATAAACTGAGTTTAAATGCCAGGCTGAAGTAAACACAGTCACTCCAAAAGCGCTGAGTTTAACAGCTGGGGTTTTCCTAAAGTGTATTTTTTCTCAGGGCAGCAATAATTCAATAAAACTACGAGAAGGCTTTAGCAGTTTTCCTCTCAGATGTGTGTCCTGTAATACACTGCTGCACAGGCATATCCTCAGTGCTCTTATGAAGGCTTTTAGCAGAGAAAGATTTCTACCTCAGCAGGGAGGTAAATAGTATCAGCAGGTTCTACAGCAATACCCTAAATGGCACCTGCATTTAATTTCCACATAGTCCTTCCAGCACTTCTTTGTCTTTGTTTCGGTTGCCACCTCCTTTTTTGTCAAATTCATCACTGTCACATTTGCAGAAGGCGCCTATTACACCGCAGCTTATACTCTAGTTACACTCCCTTACAGCCTGCCTGTGCTGGAAAAATCATAAAAAGGTATTTGGGAAACAAATGCTTCAAAAAACCGTGCTGCATCCCCGTGGAGATTGCCACCTACTTCCTATTAAGCCCAAGCTTGCCATATGTTTTAAGGGTTTTTAACCTCCTTTCTCTCTTGTGCAGTTCTGTAGCTGAAGCCGTGCTGCCAGTTCTGCTGGTAGGATGTGCTTTTTGCTGAGGGGAAGGGAAGAAAGGCAGTGAGAGGAGGAAGGGATGGGGATTTTACAACCAAAAGGGGATTCCTGCCTGATAGAACCTGCAATATGAGCAACTGCTTCTCTGGCCAAATTGAGAATTTCTCTGCCATAAACCTATCCACACATGGACTCACGCAGTCACACCTCCCTTCAACAAGGTTGTCCCTGCTCCAGGCCAGAGACTCCTGAAAATGTAATGATCCATTTAAAAATCTCTGGGAGAAGAGTGCATGCACTTTCCCTTCTGTGCCATCCCAAAAGCTGGAAGAAACCCAAGGGCCATCATGGGCTGGGGAGAAGTGCAGGCTGTACCCTTGCAGTGACAGATTATCACTGTCACACTAATGCTCAAGACACATTTGTTTGTAAATCACAGCCCTCACTATATTTCATGTCATTTTCCAAGCCTCCTGAAGCCAAAGCTAGATGAAAATTTCAGCTTTTATATTTCTAATATTTTGTGATTGCTGAAAACGCCTTGTAAAGTTGAAGTCAAAACTTTTGGAAAGAGGCGAAGTAGCTCTTTATAAATTTTTTTTCTTCTAGGATCTCAAAAAGGGTGAGTAGTTTCCAATTTTCTGTTCTCATAAGGGAAGAAAAAATTTTAGTGTATTTTCCTATGATTAATATGAATAACATCTGCATAACTCTTGTCATCCTGGTTTATAATTAACATCACAATAAAACCCCAGAAGCATTAAAATGATACAGATATTATGGCCCTTGGTATGTTTATGTCATGTGAGCACCAATACATGCATTAGCTACAATGCTAATTAAAACTTGGACTGCTGTATTATCTGATACCTTAAAGTTTTACACCAGACTAATGCTTAATTGTGGAAGATCAAGTAGATAATTCTTATTGTGGCTCTCTTAATCCAATGTTAATATAATCTGTAAGGGAATTACAGAGCTCCCTCCCAGTACACCACCCAGAATTTAAGTGAACATGCAGAACCATTCAGGCAACAACTGACACCTGAAAATGATGGATTTTTTTTTTTTTTGAAGGAAACAGTCTAGAATGTGCCTTTGGAATATAAACAGTGTAGATAAGCATATTTAAAAACTGAGTTGCTGCAGTGAGAAACATGATGAGATTCTACCAACACTACTAAGAAATCTACAGAATGTAATAGTTTATTATGTCACTTTAAAGGCTTTTTTAAAAAATTCCTTCTGGTCCTACTACAGCAGATATCTTCTCTGTGTTAATCACATAAACTCTCAAGTAAATCCCTTTGATTTCAAAGGGATGAAGATTTCACTCTCTTTTTGCAGTGGCTGACAAGAGTTTTTCTGAAAGCCACCATTTCCATGCAAACAAGCATTTTCCTTTTCTCTCTCAGAAAGATCTCCTGTTAGATTTTCCATGTGCTTATCAGATTTATAGGATCTACAGGGACTCTTTGTCTGTATTAATCTCCAGAAACTACATTAAAATAACATTAAGGTTGCTGAGTCAAAGACCGGGAGGTTAAGAAACACCGGAATTAAGTTAAACTAATCTAATTTGGCTCCTTATGCAAATTCCTTATGAAACAATCTGCAGTCATATAATTACATGCTCCCATCCACCCCACGCCTGCTTTGGAGCAAAGGGGAACCTGGATCCTCCAAAAAACCCGCTGCCATTTTCTTTGTAAGGCAAAACAAGTGCAGATCTGCCTTCCCTTGACAAAAATCTCCAAGGTCTCCACCGAGTTGTGCCCACAAAATCCAGCCACATTTAGGAAGGTTTTAATAGTTCAAAGTGAAATTTAAAAAAAAAAAAAAAAGAAAAACAACTGACACTACCTGTGGTAAACCTGGGGAGAATATGAGTGCCAGTGCCAGAAGCCATGAACACAACATGGGACCAGCTGGCACATGGCAGTGCCATGGGATGAGGCATTTCTGGATCTGCCACCAGTGGAAACTACCCCACAGAGCACCCTGGGATTTAAGGTGTAGGGCGGTTTTTGGGGGGTTTTTTGGGGTTTTTTTTTGTTTTTTTTTTTTTTTTTTTTTTTTTGTTTGTTTTAATTTTAAAAGGATTTAAAATAACAATATAGCTCTAAGTATCGACACAGTATGCTCCGTGGCAGTTGTGTATCACAAATTTTTAGTTGTTTCAGAGGCACAAACATTCATGGTTATTGTTCAAGGAAGGAAGCTGCTTCCCACTCCAGTCCTCAACACTGTACCACAGTTTGCCTGTGTTCAGGGTACTCTTGGATCTTCCACTTTAAATCACAACTGGCTTTTCGCACTGTTTCTCCCCCAACATTAATTCTGATTTATGACCAAAATTTTCAGTCTAAGCGGAAATATGATGAGGCAGAGTCATTTCAAATATGATCTGCAGAGGAGAAGAAAAGAAACAAAGAGGCTATGCCCTTTTTCCTCTCTTTTATATATGAAAAGCTTTGCTTTTGTTTTCAAAACTGTTTTAAAGTTCACAAGCTCCTCTCCTTCCCATTAGAAATGGGGCCTACAGAAGGAAAAAGAGAGATTTTATCAACTGAGAGGCAGAGAGTCAAATTTAATATCTGAAAGGAAGACTACTGAGAACAACAAAATATTTTAGGCAACTAAACTCTATTTTTTTACTTAAAAGTAGGACCCCAGTGTAGATAAGGGAGGTATTTTTTCCTGACCCCTAAAAGCTTTGTGACTAGTTAAATCAAATATTGTCCTCTGTGCAAAATAAGCAAAAGATTACATTTCCACACCTTCTAACAGTTTTTACACAGATAATCATGGTCCCTTTTTCCTCTTTTTCTCAAATCATAGATATGATTACTTTTGAATATTTATGATAGCTACTTCATCCATTACATTTCAAATTATTGTAATAAACCCACTAAAAGACACATGTATAGTGACCTATAAATCAAATAAGTCAATACAAAATGCCTTTGTGTTGATATAAAATACCTGTTTGCCCCACTGCTGGCACCACCAATTATGCCTTCCTTGCAATTGCCACATAGAGGTGAGGATTTTTTTGTTGTCCCTGGAAAATCTGAAATTCCATAAACTATTTCCCAGAACAGTACAGAGAAAGTGGATGAGAAGACTGACACAACATGGCAGCAGCTCTTTGGAAGGCTGGATTGTAATCCTCAGTGTTGCATTGCTTTTAAATTTTAATAGCAATACAAGATTAAATAGGGTTTTTTGTCTTTCTTTTTTTTTTTTTTTTGAAGAACTTTGCACATCTTTATTCCCAAAACTATCCGTGATGTATAAAGTAGCAAGGACTTTTCAAGCCTAATTATCATGTTTTTCTGGCTTTTCTGCTTTATGCAGTTCCGTCAGTCTGAGGAATGAAAATAAAGAAATCGGTTCACTTTGATTTCAGTTGGGTCCAAGTTAATTTTCATCTCAGACAAGCCTGTGTTATTTCATGACAGACTATCTGAAACACAGAAACCCAAAGATCTGGAGCTTAATAAATATTAATAGGATTGAAAATCCATGAAAATGTAGTCTTGTTTTCTATTTTTAGTTTGGTTTTGGTTTACAAGGCCTAAAAATTCATCTTAATTTCATCTAGCAATGGTTCTTTAATAAACAATATGTATTTTCTGCATCATCATTTCACCAATGACTTCAGCTACTACAAGGCTAACTCTCAAGCACAAAGTAATCAGGAGGTTACTACAAGGCTGTCTTATAATTATTTAATCTCAATACCATTTCGTTAAAAAAATATAACACAATTCCTTTCTCCCTACTTAGGAAAGGGGAAAAAAAAATAAAAGAGAGAGAAAGAAAACCTCCATCCACCTCCTGAACTGGTATGAGCATTTTCAGCTGCCATGCTGCACTTGAAGGAGAATTTTCCCACTAACAAAGACACAGATATATCCAAGAATACAGAGTAATAGATCAGTAATAATATTAAATTTTAAAAATTTCAGGCAATTTTGATTGTGGAAACCAATAGAAAGTATTTCCAATTTGAAAATTGCCTGAAAGATTATTTTTTTCTTTTTTCTGTTAAGAAAACTTAGTTTTTTAGCCCATGAGAGTGAGGGCTTTTTCACTACTCACATGGAAGGAGGGCAGGATCACGTCAGGATCTGGATTACATCACACTGGCAGCAAGATAAGGTCACTTAGGGATCAGATTTTTGCTAATTCAGGTCTCTGTTTTATTACTGTGAGGAATTACTCTGATTCACTAAAAGAGAGTGAAATGATAAAGCAGTTCAAGGCTGCCTACCACAGACCATAAAACGAGTACAGATACTGCAAAGCCACGCTCCTAGAAACACTGGGCTTAGTGCAGTTGCCATTGTGTGCCACACAGTCTAAATCTCTTCTAAAAAAATTCTGGCCCATTAAGACAACACAGAAAACTTAAAGTAAATGCAGTAATTTTGTCACATCTGCTGCCAGAACAAATGACATGATGACTCCGAGAAAGACATAAAAGCCATTTTAATTATCTCTTCTTTGAAGGAGGCGTTGGCTCAAGCCAGACAGTCTGGGTCTGAATCTGAAGGGCTGCAAAGCTCAAGGTGAAGATTTAAGTCAGATTTAAGGAAGAAGTTTTTTCACACTTCTGGCACAGGTTGCCCAGGGAAGCTGTGGTTGCTCCATCTCTGGAAGAGTCCAAGGCTAGGTTGGAGAGGGCTTGGAGCAACCTGGGATAGTGGAAAGTGTCCCTGCCCATGGAAGAGGCTGGACTGGATGACCTTAAAGGTCCCTTCCCATCCAAACCATTCCATGATTCTGTGATCCCCTCATGTGTTGTTCAAACCTTCTCTGCTTTGAGTAGGGAGCAGCCAGGTGCACACCCAGGCCAAGAGGAGGTTTGGGCACTCAGCAAAACCCTGCATTTCCCCCACTCTTCCACACAGGAGGTGTGATCAGCACACCACGGTTTGCTCTGAGCATTCAGCATATTCAGTGCCACAATTCACACGTGAACCTCAGTTTTGCAGGACTGCTTCCTGATTTTTTTGGCTTTGCATGAGCGCCTTTCTAAATAGATGCAAATATAAAGCTGTACAGGTGACACACTAAAAATATAATTGAAGCTGGTGCTTTCATAAAAGCAATTAGCAATCGCTCAAGTTGCAATAGATGACAGCCTCAAGAGGATTGCTGCCCTGGCAGGGAAGTAACTGCAACTTACATTACAGTCAATGTTCTGTTCCTTAATGTTATTTTGTTATAACAGACAAGTACAAGTTGCTGATTATGTATTCATTCCCATGTAGAGCTTTTGGCTGATATTTTTGTCCACGGGCTTAGATGTATATATCTCACTCTTCTACCTTAAAGCATTCCCTCCTGAAATTAGTGACAAAAAAGTTACAGTAAATAAGCAAATAAATGCAACTACAAGTAGAGAAGACCAACAGAAAAAATCTTTTTAGCTCAGGTGAAAGTATATGGCCATACATGTCTTTGTTTTGCTCAGAATTCATGCAGTGACTACAACTATGCTTATTTTATAGTAACGTTATAGCCAGACTTACAGACATTTTACAACCACTTTAAACCACTTTTGTGGCCCCCAAGAGTCATCCTTCCAGTTTCAGCAAACTATGGGACAAATCCTGCTCCTACATCAGTGAACAGCAATGCTCACATCAGGCAAGGCCTTAAATCAACACCTGCCTTCAGCTATCCCTGGATAAACCCCAGGTTCCACAAGAGTTCTCCATAGGAACATGCTTAAGTGAGGGCCTTAAACACACATGGATTGAGTATCTGAATATCATCTGCAGCATTTCAGTGCAATAAACAGCATTTGATTAGAAAAAGAGCAGTGTCCAAAGATGTGGTCAGCCCTTTGCACTGAGCAGAACAAGGTGTGACCATATAGTTCCCAGATACACTGGATTTTTTCTAGGAAAAATGTGTAGTTGAACACGTCTTGGTTTGGTTGTTTTTTTTTTTTTTTTTAATGTGGTGCCTGATAGTTCCATCATAGATGACACCTTTTGATATTCCATATTTCAAGGGATCTCCATAGCAGCAGTTGCACCCTGTGGGGCAATGGCAAACTGCCACACAATGAGCACTGCCACACAAGGCTTAGGAACATAACAAAGTCACTGGGAAATATCATCAGCATCTGAGGGTTTCTGTGAGCTGAGTCTTGCCTGTTCACCTCCAGTCACCCTGTGTTGTTTAGATGCACTTGTACTCTTTGTGCTCATGCATCTAAAAATGAAACTCTATTAGAAAAATAAAGAAAAAAATGTGTTCTTCATGAGGATACCTGTTGGATTATTCCTTTTTCTGATCCAGAGATGAGGCAACTGAGAGGCATTTTAAAGACTTTTGTTCCATTTTCAGTCTCATGTGAAGGGTGAGACAGTACAGATGTAAAAATTCACGTCATCCAAATCAGAAGCCAACTATTTCCTAATTACAATACATTATAAGCATTCCTTGGCCTATCAGCTTTTGCCACACAAATCTGTTGATGCTGTAAAGTCAATCATCTAAAATTACCCCTCGTGGGTCCTACTACAATGCACCTTTCATAGTTTCATTTCTCCAAAGTATCTAAAGTCTATCTGCAAGGTCATCATTTGAAACTTGTTTCTAGTTCCATTCCTCTCTCAACAATGTCTGTCCTATTCCATGGCATTTCTCAGTCAGCATTTTTATCTCAGAGTCTGCATACAGATACATACTATGTGAGCCTTCTGTCAGGCTCTGAGAATTCTCTACAAATCCATTTGCCACATTTCCACCTCCCTCTTGAACGGGAAAAACTTCTTTGATGGTCTTGTTGGTTGTTTGCTGTGCACAGTAAGGTACACAAGGCACCATCACCAGTGTTGTCACTATAACAACCAACACACATAAACCTACAATTATCTACAAATCCATTTCCTACAGATATAGGCTAGGTTTAAAAGCAGCTTCGGTGGGCAGCTGATGCAGCTCTTTGCCTCTGGGAGGGACACAACTGCAGTGGCCCAAGGACAGCCCTGTGCTAGGGGCTGGATGTGTCACTGATTCCCCTGAAGGGGCCATTTCCCACTGTCCTGTGTCTTTGGGAGTCACTAAAGAGTTCACACATGAGCTGAGTCCCCGTGGTGGGGACACAGATCCATTCACCACGTCAGTCTCTGAGTGCTCCTCTGCCTCCTCTGGAGCCCAGCGATCGCATGCAGGAGCTGAAAGAGCACCACTAAGAAGCTGAGTGGTAAACACACAAATCAGGTCAATCCTTTTGCTTTCCTTGTAATCCCTGTGCGTTGTTTGTTGCTGGCTTTTGCTGCTGCTGCCTTCTCCTCCTCGGGCACCCTGAGCGTGGGCCTGGCGCTCCTGCTCTGCCTCTCCCTCACACCCTGGATTGTGCCAATCCCTTCTTATCAAAACTCCCCTGTTCTGCACGTGTTCCCATGATCCCTTCTTATCAAAACTCCCATATTCACCACATCCCACTGCCTTTACATCTTCAGCCTCTCTTGTCGTTCCTTCACTGTAAATCCTCCGGAGCGGGGAGCGTGCCTTCTCCAAGTTTGTACCAAAGCCTGTAAATTTACGGCACTCTAGGAATGTTTGATAACAGCACTTAAATAATTAATGAAAGCTGCAGCAGCCCTTTCTTTTTTCTCCCTATTTGGAGGCTGTAAGGCAGCGAGACAAGTGGGAGGCAGCAAATATTTCATGGGCTAAGATTAGACGTGATCTGCACCCCTATGGGGGGTAACTGGCTGACAAATCCTTGCACTTAGGAAAGATCGAGATCAGCCTGTGCAGGAATTAAAGAAAAGAAGCATTGCTTCAGCCACATGAATCAAAAAAGTGGCCCAAGAGCATCATAAACGGCCCAGCCCCCAAAAATAAACTGCAATAAAAATGTTTTATTAAATGGGATGTTTTCATTTCAGCTCTACAACGATATTCTGTTTCCCTCTCTGTGTGTGACTTTGCAGATGTCCACTCTTTTGTCCTAATTTTCCATCCTCAATGGAAAGGGAAAAAAAATAAAGGGTATAATGGCAAACACTAGCTCATGATTTTGCAGCCCTAAAGAAGCAGTAAATGCTTCTAAAATAAAAGGTAGGTGTAAACATAAAATAAAGACGAATAAGACACAATAAGACTATGAGAGCAAGAAAAGAGGAAAAAAACAGTGCAGAAAAAAGATAAAAGAGATTTGTTATTATAGGAGAAGCTATGATATGAGACAGATGTGAAATTATATCAAGAAAATTAGAATGGAGAAAAAAGCAACAAAGTGAAAAGATATTCATGTATCTCAGGCAAATTTTTCAAAATCTACCAAACACTGAAATTCCCTGCATCTGTCTCTAAACTTATGTCTGTTCATGTTTTAAAAATGAGAACTTGGGCCTGATCTTGTAAAACTCGATTTGAGTTTCACAGTTGACTTTTCTGTAGCCACAAATTTACTCACTGAGTGCACATGGGTCCACTTGCTTTCCACTGGAGCACAATGCAAAGGATTGTATGGATTTTTTTTGTCTTCCAAATAATCAATAACATAATCCTGATGCTTATGTCAGTTTTGCTGCTAAATTTCCTGGCTTATGAAGGCAATCAAATACTTTGGCACTAAAAAACAGTAACTGCACTTAAAGAAATTTGAAACTGAAAAGTGCAGGGACAAAACCAGAAGCCACTTTGTCTAGTACTGAATGTTTATCATGCAAAACACCACAAAAACATAGGGGGAAAAATGGCAGTAAATTGCTTGATTTTAGGGCAGTGAAGACTCCAAAATTATTACTCTCCTAGAACAGAGGCATAATGACCAGCCTCTGAATAGTTATTGGCACAGCAGGCCACACAAAAGCTCTGATTAGCTGCTGTCTGAGGGAATATTCAATTCTATTTTGGCATTGATTTCTGACCTTTCTTCTTTGACTTTAATTGGTCAAGATCCAAACCTTTTTGAATTTATTTAACACCAGACAACAGTTTCTGAATTGCCAAATTCCCAGAAGAGATGGGGGGAAAGGCACTTCATAGCTTTTTCTGTCAGTTCTTCAACTTCAGCTAATTCTGAAGTTGTAAACAACATTCGTGACAGCTGCAACATCACTTGTGATGCAACAGTTCTTCACCTGGTTTCAGGGAAGAGAAAAAACCAAACCAGGAGCTATATCATGTCAGGCCTGATTCAGATGTCCTTCACCTTCACTGAGAAAAGAGCAGGTATTTTGAAATTCCAAACTTGTATTTTTATGGGAATATCCAGCAAGAAAAGGACGTGATGCAATCTGCTCCAGATTTTAATATTAGACAGAACCATCAGAAGCTTCTTTGTTAACTCCTAAGCCAGTGATAATCCTGCAGTTTTTTCATCTCTTTGCATTTACAGTCAATAATATGTGAAAATACTTCATGACGTTTCAGAGCTGTAGCTGCTGTTTTACAAAAGCCTCCTCACCCATTGATTTACATCCCCAACTCCCCTTCCAAGAGCTTCCTTCCCAAATTAAACATGCTAATGATTTTCTATGCAAAATTTAACAACCTAATAGGCTGAACAAGTCAAATGAAATACACTAATTGTTGCCTTTGATGTATACTATTCTGCCAATTCTCTCATGAAAGCAGTATATTAGCATTAGCTGGAGCAGTTACTAAAATATAGATTAATAAAGAAAAGCTTATATATGTACATGCTAAGAAGATGGCACTGCAGACTGTAGAAAACACAACTTCAAGGCTCAGAAGTGACACAAATGGCTATTATACACCAGCAAACCATTTCCAGAGGAGCCCAGACAACGAGCTACTAAAGAATGAATCACAAACCTTTATCTGAATTAGGCGGCATCGGTTCATAACACTGGGTTTATGCAATAAAAGTATTCAAAATTAGATTACACAGTCAAAATAATAAATACAGAATGGGATGAGAGAGATAAAAGGCTGGTGAGAGAGCAGAATGCTTTCTGCCTAACCCCAGGGATCTGAAATGAGCTCCCCCAAGAAACTGCCCAATTGCTTTATAAAGTGAGATTTCCGTGTGCATGTATTTTTTTCACCCAGAGTACAAGCAATAATGTGTTTTAGCCTATGACCAGCATCACAGAGAGAGCTTTATTGTAGAATTGGTTCATTCTGTCCTCCAGCCCAGCTCTGAGCAAGAGATTTGGTGCTACTGTGATCTTAACACACACAAAGAAAACAGATGCAAACAAACAATAAGGGAATATAAATATTCTCCAAAGAAATAGTGACACAAAATTACTTTCTATTGCTTTGTCTTTAAGAGTTTGCTTATAATGATTTGATAATTTAATCTAATTGATCTCTCCAAGTACTTCTATGGCTCTAATCACTGTAGTATCTGATTAGTGGAACAGATCCATACTTTATCTCCAGATTTAATAACTAAATCTATACTTGAAATAGAGTCACAGAAGTTCAGCAGAGGGAGAGGGCCAGATGCTGCTTAGCCAGGGGAGGAGGGAGGGAAAGGGAAAAGGCTACTGAGGTCCAGAACCACTGGAAAGGTACACTTGGCTTTGTGTCAAACCAGCCCTCTGCAACCAAAATTCATTTAAGGAGCACATTGCTGGGGTTAGAGAAGGAAAGCATGAATGTGACATAAATAATGGGGGCAGAACCCAAAATGAGCCACTGTCTATGGCCCACTCTCCTTCAAACTGCCTTCTGCACAAGCACAAAGTAAATGTAATTATTATTATCGGTTCTTTGTTCTCTTCCAGGCTAGCCCTTCATCAGCCTGAAAATTATGACATTTCCTGAATGCATTTCAATGGCTTCTTAATCTTTCTATTTCCCAAGAGCAGGGACAGTGTCACACAGCACTCAGAGATTTTAGCAGTGAAAAGGTTAACACCCAAAACTGCTAATGATAACAACAGTATTCACTGAGCCAGATAATCACTCACAGAGAATTTCAATCCAAAGTCACTTAAAATTCAAGGAAACCTCTGTATTTCTTTAAGGAAGTGACAGCAGTTAGAAGAATATTCATAATTCAAACAACAGGCCAAAACCCGACTCACTGCTGAGTTTATCTATTTTCAATGGAGCAATATTACACACTGGCTTTTGCTCTACCTCAGATGAAACTCATTTTGTGATATGTCCTCTAACACAGGTGGCTGGGCAGAGAGGGGTGACAGCCAGGCCACTTGCACAGTGCAGGCATCAAGCATGGAATGTATATGGAGCATTTCTGAGAAGTTATTTGTTTCTTCCTCTCTTGTTTGACTGCTGCTTGTTTGTTGTGCTGATACTCAGCCAAACTAGCTTGTAGTTGAATATGTCAAAGCTCTGGGCAGAAAAACAGCAGCTAATATGTGTTAGCAAACTCTGGAGAGAAAAATATTTTCTGCCACTAAAAACTGCGGGGTGGAATTGTGCTCTGCCTTCTTCTTCACCTTATTTTGCCTAAAGGGAAAGAGCCTTTTAATCCTATTTCTCTGCCTGGTTTGCACAGTGCCTGGCAGCATACACCTGCATCAACATGTGTGTCAGGAGCCTTCTTTGCTGTCAGATCCCTTTCCTTGCTGCTCCCAGCTCATCATCTGTCTCCCAGCTCACCTCTGTGGGCGAGCATCCCTCTCATGCCCAAGCACATCTCAGCAGCCATCTTTCAAAGATATCAGGAGACACAAAATCAGCCTGGCACGGGCACAAGGGTGGCTCACAGTGCAAGAGGCAGTGCCCTCTGTCACACCTGAGCAGCATGGATGAAAGGCACCTGGAATGGGGTGTGAGGGGTTTGCATCAACAGTCCCAAATTCAGGGTGGAGCGTGGACTTTCAGCTGTCATCCGTGTCTCTGTGAAACTCAAGCACCCATTTTGCATGATCCTATACCACATCGTGCTTCTGGCCAGGTAATGCCTTCAGTACTTAAACTGCAAAAGCAGTTATTGGTGGCAAGAATTGCATTTAATCAAGGATTTCATGGTGCTTTAAAGAAAAATCAATCGATGGATCTTTTCTTTCTTCCTTTGTGTGAGACCTCATCTACGGAGACTCCATCCAAAAGAGACTTGCAGGTGCTTCAGCTCTTAAGCACAGCAATTATTTATTGTTTCAGGAGTTATTGTTTTGAGCAAAAGCAGTCCATTTTTCATTAACCAATGGCCCAGTTAATGACAGAAAAGTATAGAAAATAAATTAAATTCGCTCTCCTGTTCCACATAGCACAGCTATTAATTGATTCATATGGAGAGCTGCTTCATCTGCATTTAGAATCCAAGAGAAACAGGGAAGGATTAAGATTTTTAAATCTAGGTTTACAGTGAGATTTCTTGTGAAATTTCATTAAATAAACCAGGCTCTCCAACAGCAATATACAGCAATATTTCATAGATCCAAAGTACTGTATAGAGCACAGAAAATCTTATTAATAAATACAGTTTTGGTGGAAAATCTTCTATTTGTCTCACATAGATATCTTAGTCGTGGCCTTCAGCTATTAACACCTTTTTTTAAAAAAAAATCCAATTTTGGGACTTTAAAATAAATATGAAAACATGTGAGTCAATATCAATTTTGCAATCAAGTAAGACAAATTGTACTAGCTTTCCTTTGAGCTCTCAGATCTGATTATGACTGTTAGATGTACATATACATGCAGATAAATGCATGTTTCATATTCCCTTACCACTGGGTCCAGCTCGTTGAGACTACTGCTTTGAGAATGAGGATTCTCAGAAAATGAGTTCTCACTGGGTCAGCTACATGCAGCTGGTTCTGTTCTGTTTGCCTGCTCACTACATTAAAAATAATATACTAAATAATATTAAATTAAAAGAGAAGAGTAATGTGGGCAGAAAATAAAAACAATCCCTGCAAGGGCACTGTAGGGAGGTTGACAGGAAGACTGGTGCAAAACTTTGGGTTAAAGGGCAGAGAATCCTCAGGAAAACCCCCCAAAAATATGAGCAAATCGTGGCAGCCTCAGCAAGGAACCTTGACACAAGGTGAGATAAACAAGGAGTTCTTCAGCATGGGTGGATGGTCTTTCTTCAGCTCAGGGCACAGCAAGACGTTATTGCTGATCCAGGATCTCATGTTCCTCAGAGCTTCTCTCCCATCTCTTTGTGGGAGTTTAAAATCCTGCATATTAGAGCAGACCCTGCAAGCCTTCCTCCAGAGAGCTGAGTGAATTAGGTGAACCAAGCAGAAGGTTTGTCTGACCTGCCTGACTGCATCCCAAGTGAGTGGGGAGAATGTTCCTGAGTCATTCCCCTGGCCAAGTTGGGGGCAGGGGCTGGAGGAGGAGCCCAGCTGGTAGGTGGGAGGGAAGATGGGAATGGGGCCCCCCAGGGGGTTTGGGCACAGCTCCAGCCTGCCCTAGCATCACTGGGGTGCTGTTCCTGCAGCAACGAGGTGGGTGACAAGGCAAGGGTGGCTCCCCTGTGCCACAGGGTCAGGGCTGTGCACCCATCAGTGAGCAACACTCCCTGTCAGATGTGAAACACAGGATGAGAAAACAAGCTTGGAAACTCTGCATGTCTCACTGCCATTTTTAATGGCTTCTAAAATTAGCTGAAGGAAGAGGAGAGAGATCATCTGTACGCTACAGAAGGTTGACACGAAAGATGGGTGAGAAATCTGTGATCCTGAGGTTTTGGTAGATTCTGGCATATGTTATCCTTGCCAGTTATTCCCCACTCACTCTGCAGGAGAATAAGGGAGATGCTCCACAGGGTTCCTCTCTAACCACGCTGCTTAGTCCATCTCCTGGGCCTGGAGCATCACAAGAACCTGTAATACAGGAGGATTTTCTTCTTCTTCTCTCCCCAACACCTGGAGGTGCAAAATTTGGACCCTCCAATATACATTGAATCTCAGCACATAATAAAAACCTCCTTGTACTTAGGGGAGGTTTTTCATCATCTTCAGCCAACTGTTGGATAAGTTTCTGCCTCTGTTTAGGAAATGGATGTCTAAGTACAAACTGTGCTTGCTCTGGGATGAGCCTTCTAGAAACATTCAGCAAGCTGTGCAATCTTCTTCCCACACAATGCACCTTTCCATTAAAAGTCTGAAGACAGCTTTTAGGTGTAAAAATATGGAGAACAGAAAATAAAGACAGAAAAGCAATAGAGGCAATTTTGTGAAATGTTTTCTCAAAATAACTTTGCAGGGGTTTTACTGCCAGTTCATAATGTGGATGAATCACTTCTGATATTTCTGATAAAACAATATTCAAAACTTCAAGATCTCTTCCAATTCATTTATGCTACCATTTAATTAGGGCTTCTGCAATATGTTACAAGGGCGTCATTATCCCCTATAATTGTATAATAATTACAATTTTAATGAAATAATTGCAAGTACACTAGATGTGTAGATATAATTATGGTAATTACATAAATACCTGATTTTCAGCTAATAATTAAAGAAGGCCTTTACAAAAAGGGGGAGATCTAACAAATGGAAGCTTTTCAGAAAACAAATACAAATAATAAATAGCTGCCTCTATTCTGTTGGTTCTGCCTTACTAGATTATCTCTCTCTTTCCATACATATATATGTGTATGGTTTTCAACAGATTATAAAATAATTTAAAAACTACTTAAATATTAAATCATACCAAGAGACCTCAATACTTTGCCTCTGCAGAGTCTGATCCACTGGCATTAATATAGCCCAAATTTAATGATTCTAATTTGGGCATTAATGTAGCCCAAACTTAATGATTCTAGGAGAGGTCAGCATCTCACTTGGATTGCAAATGACTGTCGATGGAAGGAAGATGTGAATAGTGCTTACAACATACAAATTGTCCTGCTGGCCCTGGTTTCCTCCAAAATGTGTCTTTTTGGTCAAACCTACTGGCTATACCCTCATTAACACAGAAATCCAGCATTTTCTACAGGGCAATGATATTTCAATAAAGGATCTACTCACAGAACCTCATCAGCTGGAAGAAAAGAAAACAACCCAGTTCTTCAACCAGGGAATTTTCTTTCTCTTCAAACACATTCCTATGACTAAACTTGCTGTGTGTTTACTGTACTCAGAGTGTGAATAGGAAAGTCAAAATCCAGCCTCACAAAAAGCATGCAGAGAACTCTGCCAGGGCAGATTGATTCTTGCTCTGATAGCACCAAGGGATATTAACAGAATTCCCACAGCAGAGGAATTAGCAACAGGATTTACTGCTGCTGCTGAAATGTTCCAAAACACTTTGGCACAACTCTGGAAGGGGAAATCAGCTGCAGCACCTGGACTATGCCATTTCCATGTGTCTTGCTATTTCTGCAAGAGCAGCCCTGAGGAAGCTGCAGTTCCAGGCAGAGACCACTCTGATCTCTGCACTGTGTTGGAATATAGGTGCAAACATGGCTGAGAGTCAGCTTTGTCCCACTTCCCTCAGCCTTGCATTGTTCAGTGCTGCTCCTTCTTTGGATAAATCCCATTATTACAAGCATGAGAAAGTAAAATAAGAGATATTAATGCTAAAACAGAAGGAAATGGTTTGATGTCCCGAAAACAAATCTCATTTATGGTAAGCTCATTAAAGCAGTTGATTTCTGAATGCTGAGTATAATTATTAATACCATACATATCAAAGTGGAGGAGACATGTAAATTAGACATCATAAAGTAAGTAAAAATGAAGAAGGCTAAAGAATTATGAGTGAAAAGAATTTTGGGGGAAAAAAAGAAGAAAAAGAAATTATACTGGAGCAATACTCAAGTTATAAGCAGATTATTAACATTGAGAGATGATCCTTAAGAATGGTTTGACACATGTAAGCATCATGTTTCAAGCTTAAAAAAATATCCCAAGAATACAAAAAAGTGTTTGTATCCATGTGTATTAGAAGGAAACAAAAAGATGAAGAGCATTAACACAGAGGAGAGCAAAGGAATAATACAACAATACAAGGAGGAAAAAGCAAGCAGAAAATAATAGCTATCCAAAAGCCATATTAGTTACTGAAACTTTCCTCCTGAAAATGTACAAATACACTTATGCAGTTATTTTTATTACAAGATTTGTCCATTCTGGCTTTAAATGATAAATTAGAAACGAACAGATTGAAAGGAAAACCATCTCACAGATGTTTACTGAGTAAAACCAGCCCAAGCCAACAAAGGCCGGGGGAAGAAGCACGAACCAGTTTTATCCGACTTAGCATTATCAGGGTAGCAGCACTATTTTAGAGCCTGTGTGGGGGAGGATGTAGAAAATGAAAAGCAAGCAGTAAAATAATGGACAAGGAATGGAATTAGATAAGAATTTAAGACTTGTTAGAGCTATAAGCACTGTCAAGGTATATGAACAAAGCAGTGACAGCACGATGGCTGTGTGGTCAGCAAGAGCCCAGAGCCCAAACAACCAGACATTTACAGGGGACTGTGACCAGTGCTGATGGCATTTAAGATGACTGGAATCTTAAAATACAGTCTGCAGAGTCTTCTATTGTCAAGCATTCGTTCACCCAGAAAGAGGGCTGGAGAAAGTACATCAGAGTTTTAAGCATTTTATTTCAAATATGACATAAACCTACTGCACATCTTTGAAAAATGCTGCTAACTGACACTAACAGCTTTAGATTGTGAAAGGATGAAAAGGTCTGTACAAGACAATGTTTGCTTCATTATCTTCTTCCATGTATTACCAGTAGAATAGGAAATGCTGCAGTGGTAGCTGAGGAATGGAGAACAGGGCTTCAAAAAGGAACAGAAAAATAGATCAGTTGTGGTGCCTTGGTGAGGAGCAGTGGAGTTAGGGGTTATGGACTATATTTGAGCCTGCTGATATCACAGGGATTAAGGATGGGGGCTCTACAGCCAGGACCCAGCATGGATGGGGGTGAAACTCCAAATATGTGCAGGCAACTGTTGGCACAAATATACTACAGGCAAATAATCTGTCAGGAATTTTCAAAGTGGCCTAATGAAGATATGAACTCTTTTAAAGGATTGATGTCACCCAAAATACACACAAAGGCATATTTTGTGAATTTGGCACTCATTCTCAGGAGACCCAGAGCCCTGGCAATGGTGTGCAAGGACATGTTTTCAGCCTACTGACAACAGAATTTATTTTGACAAAGCTCTGTCTACAGTGATGGAGGCTCACACCTTAGATTTCATATTTTCCATTCACATGGCTGTGGAGAAAGGAATATTTCAATAATTTTTGACAATTTACCATCTATGCTTCCGTTACTTTGATATTATTTTCTAAATGACATCTTTAGGAAAAAAGAACACTGATAATCAATCGACGACTTTTGCCAGTGAAAAATACACATTTTAGAGATCTCAGCTTGTTCTTTTCTTGTTGATTTCAGAGCTGAAATGGGTTTACAGAAAGATCTTCATTTAAGGGAGTCCAGAGGAAGTGCACAAGTTACATTAATTGTTCTTTTCCAAGACCTGATGATAAGTAAACAGTTCTAGGGTAGTTAAATGAAGTATTGGAACAAACACTCTGAAGAAACACAAGGTAACAGATGAAATTTCTGCTTAGTCTTCTAAAGAATATTTCACATTGCTAAGCTTAAAACCCTAAGGTTATCAGAGCCTCTTACAAAACAGAACTGATGTAACACATTCTCTATTGAAAACAAAGGGAGATCAAAGCAGGATGAGATTACAGCAGTGTGATTTGTGTTTCAGTTCCATGAATATTTTTGTGTGTATGTACATTTGCTCCTGTGCGTCCATAGTAACCACAGCTATAACCCAGAAAGTATGGTGTGGGGAGCTTTGCTCTGAAAATCAAGTAGCCCATTAGGAGGCATAAATATTAATAGAGCTGTCTAATCCTGCACTCTCAAATGAGGTAGTTCAGATCATGAGTCTTCGCATTTAAAATTTATTCACTGCCCTGACTAGAATAAGAAACAGAATCCACGTGTGGGGAAGTCACTGATATTGGGCGGTCTCTGAGCCACTGATAATTCCCAAACATAAAAGTAAGGATCAAGTGATTTCTTTCCTTATTCTACACCTAAATCTCCTACAAATACTAATTTATCCAAAACTGCCTTTGCCTGGCTCCATGACATTGAGGATATACCAGCTACACCTCCACATTTGCACATTGAGGCATCTTCAGGCAGTCTGAAAGCTTTAGCACAGGTTCCTAAGGAAGAGCATATTGTCATCCCAAGTGCAGAGCACATAACACCTGGAGCTTCTTTTAGTGGTCATACAAGTGATCCTTTCCAAATTTTCTTTAGTAGTTGTCATTAAATTAGGAAATTTCTGGTGCAAACCATTGCAATGTAAAGAAATTAATATAGAGTATTAAATATAGGTACGCAGCTAAAGCAGGAGGCACTTGCCCTCCTAAGAGATAAGGAAACACTCTGGATCACAAGTAAAATATTTGTGCTTTGACTATAAGGTAAATCAGAGGTCTGAAATGCCAAACAGTGGAATACTCTTCAGGTCATCCCTAGAAATGATGTAAAGCTTTGTCACAAAATTCAGGAGATGCCAGAAAATAAACAGCATAATTAGTATCAATCAGTAAAACGATATAACCTACAATCTAACCAGGGTCTATTCAAATTTAGAGTTATGAAAACTAGACCCAAGAATGTGACACAAAATTACTCAGATGCCTTTGCACTGATTTTCCAAAACCAGCCCTTGCAAACTCAAGCTTCTGCACATCCGAAACAGAATTAGCATCCTCTGACCTTGATGTACCTGGAGGAAAACACACAAAACCAGATGCTCTTTCTTTATTTCTGAATCAGTAAACTGAAGGTCAAGTAACTGAAATACAGACCTCCACGTTTAGCAAAAAACATGCTGAATTGTCTCATTTCTTTTCACCCAGCTTCAGCCTATCATTTTGTATTCTCTACTGTGGGCACATCCAAATCCCAACAGGAAGTCATGGATATAATGCCCATTACCATCTCTAGCATGACTCATGGATAGAACTTCTTTCATATCTACATCTATCTTAATCAGATTGCTCCCTGTTCTTCAGAATTTTGAATTTCCTTATGTCCCTCAGCTGGCAATTAAGTATAAATACTAATTTATTTACCTCATTCAATCTATTTCATATAGTAAGAAGGAATCAAACCATATGTAGCAACAGCACATGCTTGTTGATTCAGTCATTTTGATCTTATATATCCTTTATGAATTACAAGGATAGTGTAAAAGCCTTCCTCTCATTTCCAGATTTTCTGTTTCCAATAATTTTCATCACTAACTGTGATGGAATGACTTCAACCCAAAAATCCAGCAAGAGTGTTGGCCTTCTTTCTTTCTGATACAAAACTGATGCCTTTCCAAGCTGTGGTTGCTGCTCAGTTGCTGTGACTCTGCTGCAGTTTTGTTCTGCAACTCGACTCCTTTTGCCCCTGGCTGTGGGGACAATCCCAGCCCAGGATAAATCTCAGGTTATGCACGGGTGAGTAGAGTGTGAGTTACTCAGAGAACAGAGATTACTACAGATACTACAGCTGCTCAGCTGAAGGTACTCAGGAGCTCTCTGCACTTGTCTACAGCAAAAGGTAGGCTTTTTATTGTGCTGTGTGTGCAATGAATCTAAGTGGAAAGGTACCTACTGAATTTCAAATAACTCTCTTTATTCTCCTTCAGGCCCACAGGACAACAAGCACGACTTTCTCAGCTGCTGGGCTCTCCCTCCCCTGACTTTTGCTATTTTTCTGATTATAATTTTTTTTTTTTTTAATACTCTCCCATATGAAAGATGCTCTCTGAGAACAATGATGGGGATCTGCATCTTTATTTATGACTTTGTGAATCAGCGTCTGGGTGATAGGAAGTGAAAGTTGCTCAGCTAATTACACACGCTTGATGAACTGCGTAATAACTGCTGCAGCACTGCACATTAATTGAATGCATATAAATGACAGCAGTTATTCTAACTTGAATGATATGTGAAGAAGTGACGTTGCTCACAGTACCCTGATTATCTTTGTTTCCAGCTTTGGGAATCCAGCTTAAACAATTGTACTTTTACAGCATCGAGCAAAAATTCCCTACCAGAAAACAGAGGATGCCTCAAAGCCTGACACTTTAAGCACAAATTGCTTTAAGTCACTGAAAGTGGATTTAGACATCTAAAAAAAGCATACATTGAGCAACTACAATTAACAATTAATAATTAACAGCTAGCTGGAACCAGCAGTTAGGAGCTGTAAGAGCTAAAGCCTTGGGAACAAGGCCATCCTCATTTAGAGCCTAGATACTGCCTTAAAAACCTAATGCAGTGTTTAAAGAGTTAAATTTTGCCCAGCTTTAAACATCTCTGCTATGCACTTTCCTAAGATGCATATATTTTAGAATAACAGGAAAAAAAATATATGGATTATAGCTAATAGGTAATTATGCATGTCCACAGTACTCTTTGTTTGCCACAAAAAATATTCTAATTCACATCTAGTCCAGCTCTAAGGTAACACATTATTTTAAGGAAAACAATAAAGAAAAATCATTTGATGTAAAACAAATGTGCATAGTACAGAATTAGTACTTCAAAACTAGCACCAAATGCCTCCTTTGAATCAGTACCAAAATAGACCTTCTCTGTTGCATGTCAACTGCTTGAGGAATTTGCAAATATTCACAAAGAAATCTGCAAACTCTTCCATACTATTTAACACAGAAAGGGGAGACGCCACGTTTCCAAAGCTTCCAAAAGCAGTCTAGTTCCCAAAGTACCATGTCACAATATTTTAACAGCTCCCTACACCCCTATTAAGAGTTTTTGGGCTTGACAAAGAGAGCTGTAATCACAGAATAAAGGAAATCAACGCTCACTTTTAGAAGCTGGTAAACAACCAAAAAAACCCAAAACGTTTCACATCTACGCTTCAGAAAAGTTAACCCCTATTGCAAGAAAACAGGGAGCATCCTGGAGAAAGCCAGCGCAGGTCTCAGCCCTGCGTTGCTGTAATGATTCCCAGCCATTATAGTTCTGTAAGGGAGAGCTGTGGGCTGTGCTGGCCACTCCAGTGGTGGCAGTGCCCATCCCAGAGCACAGAGCTCCCTCCTCTGCATCCCCAGACATCATCCTGTCCCCTCTGCCACTGCCAGACACTGCCCAGGACCTCGAGGCCAAGAGAGAAGCTGCCAACACGGTCACTGGAGAGAGTGCCAGAGAGAGATGACCAGGTGCAGCAGAGTCCCGGCTTTACACAAGTTATCTTCTCATCTGCTCTGCACAGACCTCTCTTTTAACACCTCTCCACCAGTCCAAGACAGTCCCTAACAGTTCACAGCACCACCAATCAGCCTCTTTCACCTGTATTCATTCTCCTTTTGCAAGGTCTCGATCTCTCCCCGATTATTGTTTAGGTTTGTTTTTGTTTTGTTTTTGTTTTTTTATCATGTCCACTTTATACATACCTCCTTTTCTACAAATTTTCTTGCCGGGTTTTCTGGCACATTCCTTGGATATTCTTTTGACTGAAAAATGAATAGAAGACTAGAAAATAACATGGAGCTCCGTCACAGACAGTAGGAGCATGCAACACCACTATCTAACTTAAATATGACCTGCTTTATTAGGTGCGGAAGATTCTCAACTTGTTGTGCCTGCACATGCAAATGGAAAAGATGTTGATGCATCTTCCCAGAAGTCAGTGGGTGGCAATGAGAATTAGGCACCAACTTTGACCTAAAAATTACACGTGCTGTGGGAGAAAAAAAATGAGTGTAGACAGAAAGAAAGAAAGAAAAAAAAAAAAAGGCAAAAAGCAAGGACAAAGGCACACAGAGAAAAGCAGCATGCACACATGTAATAAGCTGGCATGCCACCAGAGAAAGCCATGCGTGCTACCAGTACACGTGAATTAATATTGTTAGAAAGTAGAACAGGAAAATAAAAAGATCTCCCTGTTTCGCCTGCTGTTAACTCACCATCCTCGGTTGGGACATAGATATTTAAATAGAGGCAGTCTTCGTTCTGATCTTGCACATAGGTTGAAACTACATCCAAGTTATTAGTAAACCACACGGGAAGCATGACTTCAGGCAATCTGCCTTCTATAATGTTCTGGGGACACACTGGAGCAAACTGGGTGGTGTTTTTGGTGTCGGCCCAGGGAGACGGTGGCTCAGGAGGTTGAAAGCGGCGCTCCCCCGTGGGAGGGGCGGCATACGGAACCCCGAGAAACTGGATAACGGGCCCCAAAATCTCGTTATTGAGTTCCTTCTTAATCCCTCTTATCTTGCCGAAGTTGGTGGTCACCACCGGGTTGGTATCATCCAATTTTTGGGAGGACACAGCAGCGGCGTGGAGCAGAAATCCAAGCACAGAGAAAGCGAAGGTGGCGTTCAACCCCGCGTGTAGCAGGCGGGCCGCCGTCGCTCTCCATACACAGTTCAGCCACAGGGATCTTGGAAAGGCCATGGTCCCACATCAGTTGTGTAGCTACAGTGAAGCAATCTGATTTGTATCCACTGGTGTAAAAACAGGGCGACCCGCAGGAAACAGATCAAGTTTCCTAAATAGGCGCCTGTCAGAAAAATCTCAAAAGGCTTTTCATGCGGTAAGTATCTTCCATTGATTTCACACTTATTGAAGCTGCATCTTCACTCAGCACTATTTATCAGACTACATCCTATTGACAATTCTGTTTTCCATAGCAGCAATATGAAGAGAGCAGCCATTTACTGCAGAATCCCCTCTTATAAATCAAATCCAGTTAGCCGCAGGTCTATATCCTGGAGAAAATGAAAATAAATCATTAGTACGAAAGAGCTAATATGAGCAGAGCGGTAACTAGGTGTTTAACACATTATTTACATACATTAATATTTGCTAGAGTCATGTAAGTTAAACTGCAGTAGTTTATGGGTCCATGAAATGGCAGGTGAAACACTGATTACTGGATTATCTGTAATGCCACCTGTTGAATTCATAGAGACTTCTCAGGAGAAACGGGACTCACAGAAAATACATTTTGAAAGTTCACCTTTTCAAGAAGAAGAAATTTACTGCCGAGCTACATTACATAGGTGTTTATGTTAATATTTTATTTAACTTAATCAGCTTATAATCAATTTTCACCTTGTTTGCAGAAGTTGATTTATCAGAAAGGAAGTAATTATTTCTTAAAGCAGAAGATGGGAAAATTAAGATAGACAGGCACACTGAAGACCCAAATGCATTTTATTTCATTAAAAGCAGTTTATAATACATACAAATTTTTTTTTCATTTTAAAATATAACATGAATTACTGTGCTTATTCAAAATAACCTGAATTACCATGCTTTATGTGGTTTTCTGGTAGCTAATGAGAAAAACAGACAGACTGAAATGCTCACATCAATGAAGGACCAAATCTGCTTCTGCTGAAGTGAATGACAAACTCTGAATTTGCACAGAAGTACAACTGGACCTCTACAGGTTGCTGGGGATTTTTTCAGAACTTGTTTGGAAAAGAATATGAACAGGCAGCTTAGGGAGGGAGCCATATATCACAATTTTTCCATCAGATCAATCCTGCATTCTTTATAAAAGACTGACTTCAGTGAGAAATGAAAACGCATGCTGAAAGCACTCAATTCCTACCATCCTTAATTTATAACATAAACAATGAGCATTCCCACAGGACAGGAGAACTCTTATCTTTCATATATCCACATGCTGACTGAACAATATCCTAGAAAAAAATAATCAGTTAGGATCAGAGGCTGCATAATCTGAAATTCCAGATGCTATTTTCAACTACTTTAGCTCAGAGGTTGTCACACAAGGCTGTGTTCCAGCACTTCTGAAAATTGCTCAGTGCATATCATTATATCTTCCATATTCATGTGAAACATATTTCCAACACGACTTACAATATCCCATTATTTAAGATGCAGTGTTATACACAACATACCAGTGTAATCTTACACTCCCTATTAAGCAGTGTGTAACGCACAAGAAATGTGTTTTGCAAGGAAACATTTTAAACCACCTGCTTTTGAAACAGCATTGGCAGCTTTAATGAGAATTGGTTTTTTTATCATGTCTATACACATTGTGGAGAGAATTCAAAAGAATGGCTTGTCTAATAGTCGACTACCCTGTAGTTTGGGTTATTAAAAAGGAGATTGTAAAAGCTATATAGGACAGCAGGAGATTTGCTTCATGTCTAGTGTTCCTTTAGCTCTGAACAATCTATCTCAGGAGGCAATAAGGAGATAGACAAAGCTTTTCCGCAATTTTCTCTTTCCCTTTCTTTCTCTGCTAATTCTAACACTTTCACTGTGAAACTGCATTAACAAACAGGTTTATGTCCTTCATTCTCCAGCTGCATATTCTCAGTATTTGCTGGAAACACACCAATTCAGCTGCAGAAAATATTTCCCCAAACTTGATGTACATGCTTACATTCACTTTAACACACTTACGTGGAATGGCAGACATTCCTCTCATGGAGGATTGTGCTTTGTAGCATTTCAGATTTTGGAGGGAGCCGGGTACTACTTGAGAAATAGTAAAGACAGAGTAGGCAGAGAGGTTTCTGAGCAATGCACATGGAGAGATGGAAGCCTGTTCCTTAGAGGTATTCAAAAACCTCCACAGCCTTTTCTGCTGGGTCTTAAAACCCATGAGGGTTTGTTTTCCTCTCAGGAATGGAAACATGTACTTTCTCTTCTTTCTCAAACTTAAATTTATAAATAGCAGCAACTTATTCTCAGCAGCCTTCTAGCTAATTCACATGGTCTGGGGAAGGTCTGAGTTCAACAAATCCAACATAGCCATGCCAAGGAAAAACATCCTTCTTCATTTCAAGGTGCTGGGTTGGTTCAATGTGCAAAATTACCAAGATGCTACTAATAATTTATTTGGCACTTGTTTTCAGTTCTAAAGAAAGTTTGTAATACACTTTTGATACCTCAAATGGCAAATTCAATGTAAATTCAAAGCCAGTTCTAGAGTTGGGCTATAATTCTAAGCTTGTCCATCTGCTGGTTTGATTTTGCAGCTGAACAGCTCTACTGTGATCTACAGTTCTGGTTTGCCTCCCGTAGATAAGGTTTTACTCTGAGACAGGATGCTAAAAAGGTAAGAATATAATTCAGTTCTGTGTTTACCATTCCTAATTAATTAACTGTTGGGCAGTAGCCTCCGTGAATAGGTGCATAGGTTATAAAAGGCAGCAGATTGTCAAGCACTTGCAGGATTTAAATTAACATATTTTCATTGTATTTGCAACTTGAGTTTTGGATTTGCTCTTTTCAAGCCTTTCTTTTTAAATGTCTAAGTAACAGTTTATTTTTGAGACTGAGAGGTCAGACATTCAAGCCTGTCATTGGCTGCCCTGAAGCTATCACATCAAAACCACAAACTCAACACAAATAAAAAGATTGAGATTTATGAAATCTTTTGAGGCTTTCATGACAAAATCTCATTTTGAGCACTAGGTGCAAGGGCAAGCAGGGAAGCTGGCCAGGAGCAGGTTGAGATGTAATGCTGGACAAAATATTCTCCCCAGTCTTTCTTCAAGTGATCTACATAGGACTTTTCCTTGGTATCTGGATTCAGCTGAAGAGGAATCAGTGGGGGAAAAAAAGGAGAAGGAATAAACAGGAATGATCAGGTAGACAAGCAGGAGAATAAACCAAAGAGTAGCAATGAAAAATCTGGGACAAGATTTAGCATCAAAATAATGTGGATCTGAGGAAGAGGAGGAGGAGAAAGCTTTTCAGATTTTACTGCTGTCTTGATTTGAGGATCACAATTGCTCCCTGTGGTAACACAAATGAATTCTACTGTAAAAGGTATTTGATAAAGTCTTTCATGCTCTTTCGAACAGTCTATACTATACAGAGCTTTTTTCTATCATCTATTATTTTATTATCTTCCTTTCTGAATTCAAATTACTTTATAGCTCAGATTCTGAAATACTTTAGAGAAGCATTTAGTATGCTGAGGAGTGAACAATCCGAGAGAGCTTCAGTGCATCTTTGCATTTCCAATGACACAGGGCATCCCACAACAGGTCACATCTGCTGCAAACTGCAGCAGCAAAACTCCTCTTTGTTACTCATGCCCAGACCTTCAAAGCTCAAGGGATGGTTTGATCTGTACCACCTATCAATAGCTCCAATGGATTAATAAAACCTTTGGTGGCACCCAAGGCCATATGCCAGCTTAGCACATGTAAAAGCCATTATTGTTACCATAAAAAACTCCCAAGCCCCTAAAAAAAGCTGTTTTCTTTTCCACTGAAGGTCTGTTCTGTGATTTGATATTCCTACTTAAAAATTCCTTTCCGCTTCAACTTTGCTAGTGAATCCCAGTTGCACAAATATTCAAAGTGGTTGCAAGAGTTTGGAGTGCCACACAAAAACACTTCAAAACACAAATGCTGTTTTGCAGAAACAGCTACATTTGCATCCATTTTTACTTACAACATTCTCTGCTTAGAACTAAGAGCCCAGAGATGTTTCATGTCTCTAAGAAGAAATCCGTGTTCTAAAACACACTGTGAAGCCAAGCACGGACAGTGGTGCAGAGACCATTAGAGGGAAGATGAGGGTGAACACTGTGACAGTGTGACACAACAATTGTAAACATGGCCAGACAAATCCTCAGGAGAGGCAGCACAGAATTCCACATCTCCTCTTTCGTGTTTCGAGTTAGCAAGGGAAGCAAGTTCCAACATACAGTGCATTTTGTTTCAAGTTAGTAGTTTAAAAAGGCCAGGTTGATGGGACTGTGAGCAGCCTGGAGGGGAAGGTGTCCCTACCAAAACCAAGATGAGCTTTAGAGGCCCCTTCCAGCACAATCTATTCTGTGAAGTATTTTAAAACAGGCATTGCTCTTGCATACTTCCCTAAATACTTTCTCAAAGGGATGAGGTTTGCATAGGTTTGGTTCAGGAAATGAACTACATTTGTTAAAAAAAACCAGGTGTATGAAATGGTAATAGAGGAGGCTGCAATCCTGAACACACTTGAGAAGGGTACAGCTCTGGTGGGGTTTGCTCAGAACAGCCACAGGGCTGGTAGCTCCAGAAAGCTGCTCCAAATCCAGCCCTATTGAGACAGAGAACCTTTGCCACGATGGCCAACAAAGGTATGAATAAGACATCATCTTTATGGGCTCACAGTCCCACCCCACATTAGGATGAGATTACAAGCGTTATGTTACACAGGAACACAAACAACCCCGTGGAAAGGATTTCCAGATGCTACAAGCTGTGTAAATATATCACTCCCAGAGCAGAGAAACTGATTCCTGAGTGCCTTCACATCCATTTAATATGATGTTTTGACCGCTAAATCTCATAATCAGTTAGTGAAAAATACAGTATCTAAATACTGTAGTATAAAGTATTTGGTGTAAGGCTTCAAAATTAGTGAAAAGTGGAATCAAAATGAGTAGATGTCATAAGACTCTTTTAAGTTGTGATGCATTTTTCAACTGCAACAAATTTTTGGGTTTTGCCAATCGCGGGTATATTCATTAATGTTTATTAACTAGTATTTTCATGATCAAAAATCCTTTTAAATAATTTCTGCATCTTAGTCTGCCAAAATAGAAAGAATTCTGATCAAAATTTTCTATTAAATTGTTTTTGAATTAGACAAATTAAGCCCATGAGGAGAGCGTCAGTTAAGTCTTATTGTCTTCCATTTACTCATATCAATAAATCATTTTGTTAAAATAGTTCTACTTCTTATCTGAAGTAATTGTTTATATTACCAGAAGTGGACTACAAATTTTTAATGTGAACTAGAGCTGTCTGACATTTTGCACAATAAGTAGGTAACGAAATGGTGATTTTACCCATAACAGAAAGAGTGGGTAACTCTGTCACTTATGTGTAAAGTTTTAGACAGCTAAGTAATACAGATTTAAATTAAAAATGACAGATGCACTGGCTTGGAATATAATGGGCACTGAAGTGAACCTTTATTCCTTTTAGCAGCTTATGGTTAACTCTTAAATGGACCACACATTATCCTCACTTTTGAGCACTGTAGCTATTCAGCTAAATGATCAGATGGCCATTCTGTTGATGGCTGCTCAGTGCTTCGGGACAAGAAGATTCCCTGACCTACTGTAGAAATTCCACTGAACTCATGCTAATCAGAGGTCAACCCAGAGAAAAAAATAACCCAGATGTTTCTCATTTGAGAGCTGCAGTATCAAAACCTGTGTATTGCATATCAGCAGGTCAAGTGGGAGTTGCTTGGATTAATATTTCATAAAATATACACGTGCTTCTCATCTGATCACTCTGGCAGAGTGTCCAGAACCCACCCAGAGGCTCCTGAAACTAAATGTCCTTTTGTTGTCTCTTTCAGGTGATAAATTTAGTTACTGAATTGTTAACAAAGTTCTTCACCTGATATATATTTGTGGCTCACCCATGGTTCACTGGGGTTAATTGTGTGAGAAAAATAATTTGGATTTTCTTTACCACCTTTATTGCAACTATAATATCAACAATAATACTACCTTTAATGCTAGTTCAGCCCCCAAGGCAAGCTTTCATATCAGATTCATAAGAAAGATATCACTTTTGTATTTTCCTGGTGGAGAGGGTGTTAGTAATTCAAGATAAAAAAGCTGGAATACAGATAATACCACTTCTTGAGGGAGAGCTCTGCAAACAAAGATGCTTGAATGAACTCAGATTTGTCCATGAATTGTTGTTCTAGCTGGATACAATACAGTAACAGTTCCAAGCATACAAAACCCTTGTTGTAGAGCTAGATCAATAACTAGCTCTTCAACATGATGATCTCTTTTTTTTTTTAAGAAAAAGACCAGCAAACTTTCTCGTGGCAGAAAAAGGAGCCCATTATTTTTGTTCTTGATCAGATGGTCAAGATGGTCCTGATTTCATCAGGGTAATTGAGATCAAGTTCCAACTCATCAGAAAATTCACAGACATATAAACATAATTTGTTAATCACAAACCCAACATCTCTAACTCAGCTCTGAAAGTGCTCTTGACTGGTATTACCAGAACTGCAGAGAGCACACTACAACTTGAGTGCAATATTGGCATTAGAGGGATCTATCCACTTGAAGAGGTTGTTTCCTGTGATCTAGCATTCTGTACATCTGTGACTTTACTTGCATTTGTTCCAAAATGAATTTCATGCTCAACTTGTTTTTCTTAATTAAACTTCCTTTAGCAGTTTCTAATATGTGCATTATTAAAACTCATTAGTCCCATTCATGCCTGCCTGTCATTTTTGGCTTCATATTCATGTACCAAAGAGCTCTGCTGCTTTATATAGGAAGCAAATTAAATAATAAATACGAGAACTTGAACAGTTTATGGGTGTCAGTATGAGAAAGTGGCTGCAAGGCCCATAAGGTTTCACAAAAAAAAAGCATTACAGCTAAAGCTAACATGCTGACACATCTCTGATCTATAAAGTCTGCAGTAATGGTAGCAGTAAAGTGTTGTGCCATAGATGGGGAATTTTTCTCTCACATGAAATAGAAATAGGATATAGCACAGACTATATTTACTGTTGTAAAAAAATTTCAAATAAAATTTCCCAAAAGCTTAGAATATAACACCATTAAACGTCTACAAAGATTTACTCTTTCCATCTGACTTCATGTGTAGCTCCTATTATTCAGCTCCTTGTCCTCTTTTCATTTTCTAGCCCTGTCTGTGAGAAAGAGACTTATTTCAGCTACAGCAACCAGGCTCAGCCCCTCTGTGGCCACGTCCTGGTCACGCTGACCACGACTCCAGTGACCAGAGGGTTTCCTAACCCAGCAGCAGCATCTCATGGTGACTGTTCCAGGGCCCAGGTTCTCCACAGAAACAAACCACTACTGTGAAACAAAAGCCTCATCCCACAATGCCTGTTTTGCACAGGTTTGAGGATGTCAAAATATTCAGTCTATCTGTAAGTTTTCTCCTGAGTAGATTGTCGTTTTCTCCTCATGAATATTTCTAACACTGTGTGCCTACATAACACTTTACTGCTTTCAAGTACTGTTTTGGAAACTGGGGGACAGGGTTGGGAAGGCAAAAGTTAAGGAACACCTTTAAGTTCAGATATGGAACTCGAAAGCTTCAGACAAAATGTAATTAAATAAAAGTACAAAATACAACATAAATGTACTCCCCTCATTTAATTCCCAGAATCAGTTCAGCAAGAGAGCTAATGGCTTCTCTAGGCAGGATGTGATTGAGGAGATTTAGAAAACATCTTTTTAAATTGCCATTTAAGTTCCCTGCTTCGTTAAAGGGATATGAGTTACTTGAACTGCAATAGTTGTAAAGTGTCCTTGACCACGTTTATGATCTTACAGTCACGTGTTGCTGATTTCCAAGCATTATATTCTCCCTTAATATGATGCAAAAGACCTAACCAAGCATCAGCAGAAGGTAACAGGCTACCCAAAGGCAACACTAAAACTGATTATGCAGAAAATATTATGAGGACAAAACAGAAGAATTCAACAAATGGGGTAAAAGAGAACTCAAACTGCTTTTCCATTAATGGCCTCACGTCTTATTTGACCACAGCAGTGGAAAAACCACGTTACCTTCCTGTGTGCAGCCCAGATCTTTACATGGCTGGGTAACCATGAGGATATTTACAGTACAGGCTCTCTGCCCCCTGGTTTCCCACAGCTGCTGCTCCCTCACACCACCTTTTGTTTTCTAGTGAGAAGTGCCACGGTGGAGTGGGTGCACAGCAAAATTAACGTGGGACTGAGCAGTTCCCCACTCACTTTGTATCCCTGGAGAGCACACAAAACATCAGTAATGAGCAATTGATAGTTATGGGAACAAAATCTGTTGGAAAACACGTGGGGTCTTTAGAGGCAGGTGGAAACGTGCAGCTGAGTCACCAAGAAGCCAAAATCATTTCCCCCTGTAATTCTGCTAATTCAATAGTTATCCTGGGGAATGTAATGTCATCATTGGTTATTAAAATTACAGGATCTGCTCTCAATAGGCAACACATGATGAAGTTTTCCCATCAGGTGGGGTTTTTGGGGTTTGGGTTGGTTTTGGTTTTGTTTTTGGTTTTTTTTGCATCTCCCAACTCCCTCTCCCTCCCTTCCACATGAACTCTTGTGCAACACCTGAGTGCCAGGGCAGGCATCCCCCTCAGAGTGCTTGTGCTCCCTCACAAAGCTCAGAAAGAGGGTGACAGTAATGGAGATGTGCCTCTAGAACAGCCTTTATTCATCAGTCAGGACCTATTTTTTATCATTACCTCTTATTTTATCACCTGCTTTACTTACCACGTAGGGATATCTGGGACTAATCAGAAACTGTATCATTTAATGGATCTGACTGATAACTGCCCATCCTTTATTAAAAGAAATCCACAGGGGTTTCTACTGGACCTCTAGCAAAATGTTGAATTTTCATTATTTGCTTTCAAAGAACGTCTGCCTCCTTTTGCCCTTCTTTTTTTCACTATTTAATTTTTAAATAATTTCTTTTTCATGTGATTAAAAAAACCATAATAAATACGACATCAAACAAACAATTCAGAGCTAGCCAAGGGTCTGTAATAGAGCTCTACATCTCTATTAGAAAGGAATGTATATTTGCTTTTAATAAAGGAAGGCAAGCCAATCCATTATGAACTGAGACCACATCTAAGCCTCTGCTTTCTCCCCTTTTCCCCAGACTCCATTTGAACAATTAGAGTGGTTTACACTGGTGTGTATGCCAGAGGATATTAAAAATGTAAACTGATAAAAAATACAACTACCACCATTAACATGTTCAGATTCCTCCATTCACTTGCAAATCAATTAATCTGCCTCCAGCCCTGTCCCAGTCTTTAAATAACCCTCCTTAGCAGACTGCTCCACCTAGGTCCAAATAATCCAGAGAAAACCCACTCTGTTAAAGATGTTTAAGTATCAACAGCTAGGATATCATCTTCTTACCCTACTCTGGGAGAAAGGGTAAGAGAACCAAAGCAGCATCAGGACAGCAGCTCTTCTCCTTGCTACTACACCTCAAACAGCCTGAACCACTCTCATGGTTTTCTTTGCTACTTCAGTTAATCACAAAACAGAGGTGTTCAGCCAAATCCTGCTTCCCAGCACACTTAGCATGATTATCCTCAGCCTCATTTTTCTTCCCACAGCCTGCATACGATCCGCAGGAAACGCACAGGATAAATGGGATCTCTTTGTAGGTATCCGAGGATCTCCTGATCGTTTACTGCAAAAATGCTCTTGCAACATCCCTGCAATCTGTAGCCACAGCCGAAGGAAAACGGTGTCATTTATCACAAAGTAACTAAGAAGCAGTCTTTTTAAACCCTGCACTCTGCACCAGGAATAGAGGAGGGGGGTGGGGGGAGAAAACATAAATAATCCTTCCCAGCCACTATTCCCAAACATGGCTCCTTAGCTTTTGGCTCCCAATCTGCAAATCTAATTTCAAAGATGCAGAAGTGGTCTGCGTGTTACAGCTGTGGAACCCACACAAGTCTCAGTGCAGTCAATGGGAATCAGGATCTTTGAAAATCAGGGCCCTGAATAATGGGCTCTATTTTTAAATGCTCATTTATACCATGCATGGGTCTTTCTCTTGTCAGGTGCCTGTAATAAAGTACGTGCAATTTCATAAGTGTCCTTTGCTTTGACTAAGCCAGCCCAGAAAAGTAGGGGAAAATGTCCCAAAGCTCACAGTACTGCTCTTTAAGCAATAACAGTAGTCTGTGGATGCACCAAAAATGCTGCTACTGTAAAAAACAAACAAACAAAAATACCAGCCTAGGTCTTAAGGGAGCATGAAAAGGTTCTTGTGAGAATTGCCAAAAATACATGTTTCGGTTCTGAATAATCTCTGAATTTACCAGCACGGTCTGGTCCCACTAAGGCTCTGGAAAAATGCAAATATTGCCACAGTGGATGGCAGTGCTGGCAAAAAAATAATTCCTAAAACAATTTCTTACACTTATGCTGAGAAAAAGAAAAATCTGCTTCATTTCAAATTCACAGAACATTGAAACGTGCTAAAAACATTCACTTTGATATTTATAGCTTCTATAAGACATATTTCCATTTTATACTAGTGGATTTTAATGCTGTAGTTGTTAGAGCTAAAACAAACTGGCCTTCCAGAAAGCAAAGCCAGTGTCAAACTAACATGATATTCCTTCGAAAGGTCAGCAAATTTACAGAAAGAAATGGCCAGTCCAGGTGGTGTCACCTGCACCGGCAAGAGCACAACACTATAATCAAGCTCTGGTTTGTTTTATTTAAACAGTTATTTGAATGTAATTGCTCTGAAACCATATGCATCGTTAAAATGATTCCAGATAACATCCTTTCTCCTGATTCCAAGGTAACTTTCTGGCTTTAATTATAAGTCAATTAATATTAAGTAATTTGACTGATTAATTTTAATTAAACCTGTTGAAAATTGATTTTCCTTTAGCGAGTAAAGGATGATGCTCTNGCGCAGCCCCGCAGCCGCAGCCCCGCACGCATCCTCCTCCCTGGTCTCGGGAACCGGCCCTGCCCAGCGCCCCCGGGCTCAGCCCCGCAGCTGCCCTGCCCTGCCCTGCCCGCGCCCGGCCCCGCTCCATCCCCGCTGTCCGTGTCTCCTCCATCCCGGCCGTCCTTCTGCATCCCTGCCCGGCCGCCCCCTCCCTGCTCTCCATCCCGGCGCGGGCTCGCCCCGCACGCCGGGAGCATCAAAGTATTTACCAGTTCCACGGCCGCTTCCCCGCAATCGCAGCTGAAGCTGTAATCCGCTGGATTCGCCTCCTCCGGCTCTCCCAGCCGCTGGGAGCGGGAGGGCTTCCCGATAGCGCTCCGGACACTTCCCAATTATACCGATTTTTATATATTTTTCTCCCCTTTCCTGGGATCGGAGTGCGGGGAGGGGGGGCTGGAAATCCCCATCCGGAATCCAGCCTCATCCGTGCCGAGCCACCTCCATGTAAATCCGACCATCAGGCAGGCAATGGAAATGATCAAACGCTACTTCTCTCCGTCTGCAGGCAGATAATCCCACTAATCCAATAGATCTCCCCCGATCCGAAAGTGCCCTCCAGACGAATCCCTTTCGCTCGGTGTCCGGCCGGCGATCGCGGAGCCGCCGCGGAGCCCCGAGGGGCGCGGGAGGGGCGCGGAGGGGCGCGGAGGGGTGTTAATCTCTTTTGGCTCCTGGATGCACGGCTCGCTCGAACCGCCGAGATCCCTGCTTCTCTTTT
>VWYP01006748.1:588405-654748 GCA_013400435.1 Pycnonotus jocosus
TCCCCTATTACACGTTTCCACTCCAAATTGCTGCTGGATGAAAAATGGTACAAAGATACCCCCAGCGGCGGCGCGGCGAACAGCGCGGGCAGCCCCGGCCCCGCACCGCCCCGCACCGCCCCGGGCGGACCGGCCTCGGGGGGGACCCTCCCGCAGCTCCTCGGCCCCGCAGCCGGGCTGGGGGGGTCCCTGGGGCTCCCACGGAGCGCCCCAACCCCTGCGAGCAGCCGGGCACGAAGGGATGGCAGAGCGGGGATGGAGATGCTGAGCACACCTGCGTGCGGGTGGGCAGCAGCCTCTTGCTTAATGATACCCGAATTATGCAATTTATGCGTGGTTTATAGAGAGGGATGTGGATTGTACGCCAATATTTCACACGGGTGTAATTTAGGGTGAAACCATCTTATTTATTTACTTGGATCTCCACTGTCTGCACACAAGATATAAGTGACTCTTTGTTTCCCCTTGCTGTTTCTTGAAATCTTTTACTTATTTTTCGTTGCTTTCTTTCCATTTCTAATTTAGAGAGGAAAGAAAAGCATTCTCCGACCCCAGCCCTCATGCTTTCCAGGATCACAGCAGAGAATGAAAGTTGACAACTCAGGAGGTGTGGGGAGAAAGGAAGGCCAGATCAGAAGGGAAAGGAGCCTTTGAATGCTGATAGGTCTATTCATTTTTTAAGAACAGCCACAATCACACGTTAAAAGACCCTGAGTTAAGCCTCTTGCAGAGAGCTCATTAACATCTCCTGTTGTTTTAGGCGAGACTTCCCTTCACATTGTGTTTAAAATCTGTATTTTGTTCCGCTAACATTCACCTCGGTTTAAAATACTGACACTAAGCAAGCGCAGCAAACCCACTCATGTTTCCAAGCCTACAGCCCCAGGCAAGGTCTGGAGGTGCCCGATAATTTGATCAGCTTTTACACCCTCACCTGAGAGCACATCCCAATGGAGGGAAGGTCAGCCCCAGCCATGCTGGGCTATTTATGTCTCTGAGTCCCACTGAGGATGTGGCTCTAAATGCCCATGGCAGGAGTGACAGGACTCAGCAGCAGTTTATCCTGTGACATTCCCATGTGCTGGAATAATCGTGTTCTGGGCATGTTTTTTGCCTGTCTCAATAACTATTATAGTCCATGGTTAATTAGGGAAGTCCATAATCCTCCAGTACTCTGAAATTTAACTCTTGTTGCTGTCTCAGGTACAGGAGGGAAAGGCAGAACACGTTCTGCTGACAGGGCAATCCCATGAATGTTGTTACCTTAGTCTCAAGGGAGTACTGCATGAAAAAAAAAAAAAGTTTCAAAACTAGAAAGAAAATTTGTATATGAAAATCAATCACTTGCCACCAGCCACAGATCTACCAACAGCCTGAAAACTATCACCAAAGAGGCAATACCAGGTGAGATATTCTGCCATTCTTCATCTGCACAAAACCCTGGAGTAGCTTTATCTTTGGGTTGTTCTTTATACTGAAAAGCAAGGGGAAAAAAGGTGAAATAAAATAACAGCACTCTCCTTGTCTCTAGATAAGCCACTGGAATCCAACTGTGCAAAGTTTTATTCTCCCTCCTTCAAGGAGGATGCATCTCTCTTCCCTGGGTTCCCTGAGCCACCATGTGAGCATCTCCTTGGAGTGCTCTGACCATCATTTAAGCAGATTATCCCCTACTAACTGTGGAGGGAAATCCACCCCTTTATCTCTTTACCATGCCTTTTGTGGGTGGCAGGAGCTGACAATTTACACCCAACTTGCAACGATCCCACCTTTGGCCACCAAGTCTCCATCTGCTCCTGAGCCATTGTCACTGTGTCACTGTGCAGAAATGGCACCAAATTGTTGAGCACTTCAAGTGTTCTTCAGCTCCCTCTCACAGCAGTGATGTGTGATATCACTTCATCCACACATCACTGCTGCTCCAGCCTGTCCCCAAGGTTGGGGGACATCCAGAACTTTTCCACTGTCTTCCACTCTGCTTCCCCTGCACTGGGCTCCAAACATTTCTCCCTGCTTCTTCCCTCCAGGGGCCTCCATAGCTCCCCTCTCATCCAAAACACTGCTGGGGAAAGAGGAATACTGGTTTGGGAAACACAACAAGATTTGTCTCCAGCTCCAGAAATTTGTACAGGTCCAGGAAGGGATATTTGGCTGGGAAAACAAAGTAAAGGGCTGATCTCTCTATACAGAGATGTGATAGCTGTAGCTGAGCCTACAAATGTGGTGATAATAGGTTATATTCTAATATAGTAAAATAATATATTATATTCCTGTGTTACAAGTGCAGCATCTGATGCTGATTCAGTTTAAAATCAGGATGCCTCTACCTGTAAAAACTAAGTGGCTTACACACATCTATATTTTCATATATACATATATATAAAAATATTTATAAAAGGTTGGAACTACATGATCTTTAAGGTGCTTTCCAACCCAAACCATTCTATGACATACACACATCTATTCTTACACGTAAATGTGTACAGAGTGTTTGGATTTGCTTGAAACAAGGGGAGAAGTGCCTGTAATTTATTAGAACTTTGTTAAATATGTTTTAATGCCCTGCATGTCAAAAAAAAATTACACTTCCACTGCAATCTAGGGAATACAAAACTGGTTTAAAGACTGGCATTATGTAATATTTAGTTCAGATGAGTCTTGCTAGGGTTGTGTTATCTGCATTTATTAAAAGAATGAAAAGAGAGATAAGTTTCCATGGACTGAAAATCCATGGAAAGAAATTTCAAAGGCCAATGTCCTGCAATATTCTAAAATTCTCCTGTGCTCCATTTTCTCTGTTTTAAGAACATGAAAGCCTTCATACCACCCTCATGTAAGCAACTAACTTCCAAAAGGAGAAAACATACAGTCAAAAGCTAAAAAGAAGAAAGAAGCTCCCAACTAGCAATCCAAGCTAAAATGCACGTTGAGATACATAAAGTATGCACCCAAAGCTTTGAAGGTAGGCAAGGTTTTTTGATGCAACACAAGTTTCACGATCTATTGAAATATGTAGCTTAAGACAGTCAAGTTTTTCTTTCAAATATAAATTTTATCAGACTGTGTTTCTCAAACAAAATTAACCTTTCTAATAGGTAGAACAGGTGGAACTGTTTACATACACAAAATAGTAAATATTCATTAATTATTTTGTCTCAGGATAGCTCATTAAGTTGTGTCTTGCAATAACTCTGTTAAATATTTTCTTTGATTTCATGAATTTGAGATTGCTCATCTCTGTGCATTTATACTCTTTAGATTGCCCCAATTGCCAGATCTTTAATGAAATTATAATGCCTGCCTATGAGCTGCTGTGGATAGCTGTAACTGCTGAGTTATTGCCATTCATTTGGTTTAACCTTGCCAAGAAGAGCCACTTAAAGAGGCCATCCCTCTTCACAGAGCATCTTCACAGAGGCACAGGGCCCTGACAGTCCTTCAGACGCTCCAAACACAGTTATCATTTGCTTTCTTCAGTATTTTTGTACTCAAATAACTACATTTAAAAAAAAAAAAACTGCAATTCTTTGTTGTATGGCAAAGGACTCACTGGAGTTGGAGTTTCACATATCAAGAGTCAAGAAAATTAGCAACATCAGCCTGAGGGTTCTGACTTCAGCTGCCTCTTGCCTGCAGAAATCCCCAAAACTCCCATCCCCTACAGCCTCCCCAGCACCTCTGCTGCACTTCAGTGCTCAGGGACACTGATTTCCTTCCTCCCACCCACGATGGCATTTTGTCATCCCATGGGATTTGCATTCTGCCATCATGCAGGTTGTCCTCAGTGACATTCACTTTTCATCATTAGCACCTTGTACCAGGATGTTTAATTGGCTATGTTGTATCTCTGCACTGTAGATTTATTTTGCATTTTCATTTAATTAACAGCCATGACCAGTGGCCTGATGGATGGCAAAGCATTCTGTGAAGTGGAATCCTACTGGATTAAAAGCTTTGCTGGAAGGTTTCAAACACCCATTCAGCCTGAACTTCCCAAAAGCAATTTTCCATAAAGTACCACGTTTCCAAAACACAGTGCTTGAGGACATGGGAAGAGGAAGCAAACAGGACCCAAGGATGACAAACCCTGTTCCTACAGACTCACCCCTCTCCAAGTGTTGACCGGATGCTCAGATGAGCACAATCCACCCATGGTTATTCTGAGATTCAGAATTTCAGATTCTTTCGAGTGCTGTTAAAAGATGGATATTGATAAAAAAAGCCATTGCCAGTGTTCTTACTGGAACTTAATCAGTAGATTACAACACATTACAACACTGTGCTTGCCAGGGAACTCTGAATTAATTATAAAATCCATTTCCTTGTTTATGTGGCTGGGAATACATTTAGTCCAGAGGAGTTTTATGACTTTGTTCCTTCCCAAAATTTCAGTTATTATTTGAAGCCATAATCCAGCTGTACCTTGGATTGCAGTGACCCAATAGAGGAAACTATGGGGCTAGACTTTGTTTTTTTAAATTATGGAAAGCATTTGGACAAAGAGTTTTCTGTTCATACTGTGTGAAAACCAACCAATTTCTAGTTTTTCTAATTAAATTAGTTCAAACCTAATGCTGAGTACATACTGTATTCTACTTCCAGCGTGCTGAGTTTGAAAGCACACAGGGACATTCCCTGAAGGAGCTGCTGCTCTGAGTCACTATTACATGCAGTTTATATCCATTTAGACCCAGCAAGCAAATGACAGAGAACTATGGGCCAACTTCATCTCTCTTGTGATGAAATGGAAGTTAGAGGAACCCCATCAGAGAATTTTGTTTCCTAATATTTAAACTTGGTAGAAAAAGGAGAGAACATGTGACCTGAATTGTTGGCATTTGCAAGTATATAGAGTAAATTGTTTTCCACATGCCTTGGCTGTGGCACACCTTTTCCTTTTTCACCAGTCACTTTCCATAAGCAAGGAAAGATTGAACTTCTGTGAATTAAGACTTGGTGGAACCTTGACACTCTCCGTACTGACAGAGCATTTTAGGCTCTTATTTAAATCAGTCAGTAATAAGACTGTGAAATACATCATGATTTTACTACCAGCTTCTCTTGGCATCTGCTCGCCTCCAGTTACGATTGCGCCGATAACTCGGTGACCGATGTAATTAGCCTGGCACTCATCATGGCCACTGGCCAAAAGAGCCAAAGATGTTTCCTAAATTTTCTGTTCAGATGCACCAAATAACGTGATCCATTAATTAAAACTCAGGCAGTGGCAGTTAATTCCTGACAACTGAAAAAGATGCAATTTGAAATCACTCCTAAAGAGCAGTAAATCACTCCCAATCTGCTCTGTGTGAGCTGCATTTGAGAGAGGCTGGGCTGTGCTGGGCTTTGGGTACTGGGTTGGGAGCAGGGGCAGAGCTCTGCTCTGGCTTTGCCAGTGACCAGGTGCAGACCTTGAGCAAACTCTTTTATCTCTCCTGCCTTCAACTCTGTCTAATCCATTTTCATTTTTTTATCAGTAAGCAGAGACAATCTTCCCACACCAAGGTGGAGGGGGCAGGCATGTAGGGATTGCCAAGCTGGGGAGGAGAGGGAGGTCAAGAGCAGCCTCTGCCAGCCCCAGCTCTTTGGCACTGACCCACACAGGTGTAGCAGCAAGTCTATCTTCCTGCAGGGAACTGAGAGACCTCTGAAAGAGGCCAGACACCCCAAAAGGTTGTGTGGGACTGACTGGTTTGTGGAGGAGCCAATATGAGGAGTGCTTAAGAAATTCTGCCAAAATAAGAAATAGGAAATAATGAACTGACAGGAAAACACTTCATAGAGGACACATCCCAGCCTTTTGCAGGCATTAATCAGCATCAGTGGTGATGGGAAGTCCAGGAGATAATCGCAATATGAGAATACCATTGTACAAACATTGTAACGCATTCACCTGCTTATCTTAGCAAGCCTCAAAGCTTGTCATGTCTGGGAATCTGATTCACTGCACAATGACAAACGACACAAAATTGACAGGTACAGGCAAGAACACATGGGCAAAGCAGAGAGAACAGAAATTGCCAAGGATCCCCAAAGCAAAGACACCTGAAGAGCTCCTGAACTGAAGGACCCGGAGAAGCATCATCTCTAATTGCCAATGAGAGGGGCAATAATCCTCCTGAAAACACAACTGCTTTTAAGAAAGTAAACTGAAGGCAGATCGAATCACTTGTGACTCCTGAAAATCTCACTGTAGTGTAAGTGAGCTGTCCTTTACAGCCCAACAATACTTATTCTGTACAATCTAGCAGTCCAAAGGACCTAATAGCAGAGTAGCAACAACAAAACTCTTCATTGTAGCTGTGTAACAGGTGCATGTAAGGTCATGAGCCTTCGTGTCTCTTTCTGCACAGAAACACCAGATAGCACCAGAGGTGAGGCACCCTGGAAAACTGGACACACCAACAGCACCCCTGCTCTGTGCAAAACACCTGCAGATAACCTCTGTGTGCCATGGCAGGAACAACACAACCCCAGGAAGCCTTAGCTGGCAGCCAGGTAGGCAGACAAAGAAGTAAAAGTTAAAAAAAATTAAAAAAAAAAAAAAAAAAAAGAAAAAGAGAGAGAGAGAAAGAAAGAAACAGCATTGAGAAACTGCAGCAGCCTAGCAGCCTGCGATTTAATTGATGCCATAACCCAGGAGAGTGCATGATCCTCTCTACACCACGGTCATGACACAGAGTGCTCTCTGCATGGACTTTGAAACTGCAGCTGGTTTTTACAGCAAGATCAGCTACAACCATCTGAAAGATAAATCTATACAAATACTTTGTAATACTCATCTGCGGCTGAAGTGAATCCCACACCCAGAAAGACATGACTTTGAATTTTAATTTTCAAATTTCTAGGTCTTGATTGCAGAATACTACTTTTTCTCCCCCCACATCTGGCATTTGCAGAACTTAATGGACAATGTCTCTAGCATTCAGAATTAGCACAATACAGCTTAGTCTCCTTCTGTGTGCCAAACTTTGGCTTTCCCTTGCTGCAGAAAGTGAGCATAGTGGTTTTCAAAAACTACTTTCTTAGGCAAGATGAAAGAATTCTTAATTTTCTGTTTCTCAGACTTTTCACTTCCTTTCCTATTCCAGACAACCAGAGCACCCAAATTTCCTATTTCTACTAATAATGACGCTATAAAATTTTTGCTGGCAAATGTTATTGTTTCAGCTGAGGAATTTATTCTTATAGCTGAGGAAAAAAAATCCTGCAGCCCCCTCCGAGGTGTGAGCATCAGCCAGTAGAGGGTGCAGGAATTGTTGCTGCATTCCCCACACGCCTGAGCCGGCCACTGCTGCTGCTCCAGCTTCTTTCTAAGGTGGGCGAATATAACAAAGCACCTAAACGCTGTGTTATGGCTCAGTTCAGTATTAAATAATGTACACAAGTTGAAAGGCATCTGTTTTTCTCAGATTTTGTTTTTCTCTGTTCACAGCTGTTCTGTGTTTACAGTGGTGCTGGACTTGTGCTGCACACGTGAAATTCAGACTGTGAGAGACTTGTAAGCTCACATTGCAAACCTAGGAGAGGTCTGGATGGTATTTTCATAGCCACAAGATTTAAAATAATGAGCATATCCTATCAATAAAAAGGTTTATTTCTATTATTCAGGCTTCAGCCAAACAAACTTCCACTGAAATAAACCCAAAGTGTTTCTCTGACACTGGGAATATGAGCTTGGAAAGGTGATGTCAGGTGGAGAGGGGTTCAGAGGCATTTGTGTGCAGAGGGGATGTTGCAGCAGCCCTTGTTAAAGGGAGAATCATCCCAAGGCAGCATTTCCTCCTTCCACAGCCAGCTCTGGGTTACACACTCCTGGCTGCTGGGGCCATTACTGGGCAGTCACAGCTCCAGAGCATTTTCCAGAGCAGTTTTGTGCATATTTTGCAATGGAGCTGGCACAGATGTGAGTCAGACCATACCCGTGGGAGCCCATGAACACACCTGCTCCAGTCCAGGCTTTCACATCTGCAATTCCACTGGCAATGCCTGCTCTATCCAACTGTCCTGGAGGCTGCTGAGGCCAAAATAAAACACCGGGATTTAGAGGGGATTTAGGCCATGGGAACCTAAGCCCAGGGTTTCAGTCAGCCTAAAACTCTGTTAGAGTCAGCTCAGCACCAGCAGAATAAATGGAAACACGACGTTGAACTTGGCAACTCTGAATCATAGAGGTGAGCAACTATCAAGGAATGATCACAGTGTAATAATCACAAGATACAGAGCATGAAAGGGGTTTTGACAGGTGAAAATGAACACATTTACACCACACGGAGCTAAAATTTGAGTCTAAAATGAGGATACACTTTTCTTTTGGAGCAAGAATTTGTTGATCTAAAGACCAAAACAAAAATTCTTGTCTCTTCAGCATGTGCTAAATAGCTGACAATATCTTTCAGCATTGTCTGAGGTTTGATTGCAGGTTACCTTTCAAAGATTAGACAAGATAAATCACCTTGCATTAGCACACCTATCTGACAAAATGACATCTCAGAGTGGCTTGATAAAATATGATGGCAAATTTTACAGGTCAATAATCTCTGCCTGGTATGAGCAAAATCAGCCTTGTCCACTCCTTTCCCACAGAGCTATCAGCGGTGGAAACAACCAGCAACATCTCAAATGAAATGTCTCAAATCTCAGCACAGTCCCTGCAGCCATCCAGTTCATCAAAGTAAGAAACAAGCTGAGGAGAGCTCATGTTCAATGATGCTCTGAGGGAAAATGACTGCCTGGCATCAGCACTGGAAGTAGGATGTGGCTGACTGATGATTTCGGATTGGTTTTTTTGAAAATACTGGGTAAATTGAGTAATTTGAACCAATCATGGAATATATTGTGCAACACAACATTCTTCTACCCTGCAGTCTCCCTTCTGGGAAATCTGGAGTGGTAGGGAGTACATTTATCAAGAAAATAATGACCCCAAACAGACTCCTTGAAGCCTAAGGTGGTTTTTTTATAAGAGGACTCAAGGGAGCTAATTAGGAGGAAATAGCTCCTCAATGTCCTGAGTGAACTCCCACTGAGAAAATAAACAATTTACTGATTCATGCAACCCCAGACATCCAAAGATAGTCATCTTTATGACATGTTTTTTGCAAATATAGAGCACAGAATGGCATGCAGAGGCAACCAACCCATCCTCACTGCTGACGTCCACACTGGTTGGGCTGCCAGAAGCTGTGGCCAGAGCCTGCTGCATTTTAGACTTTCTGGAGCCTGTGAAAGAAGCACACAAAGATTTTCATACTGGGCATCTCCATCCCTGAAACTCTTCAAGTGCTCTTCTCCCTTTCATACGACTGTGGTTAAATCTGATGTGAGCACCTTCCTCACGGAATCTTCCCAGATCCCCACGGTCTGCACAGTTGTGACTCACAGTTTAAACCCCACAGTACTCCTGCATCTGGTCCTGTGTGCATTTATTCCAAACAACACGGTGTAACTCAAATGCACACGGATTGCATGGATTACAAATATGGATTTGCTCACTAGCAATGCTCCCCTGCTGTAACTACAGCTAGAGCCCCTCAGGGAATACAGTTCTCAATTCTGAGAGTTTGGGAGGCACAGATTGGCAGCTGCTGTGTTGTCTGAACTCTCTGGAAGCACAACAGTCATTTCACAGGTAGTGGCCAAGCCACCAAACAAATGCAGTGAATGCAAGAAGAAAACCTGATGCTCAGAAACCCATAAACTGCCAGAGGACTAAAGAGCAAGGTTTTACCCTCCCTTTTTTATCCCTAAAGCTGCAATTATCATGTGCAAACCAAGAAATTATTATTCCCTCTTAGCTGTGGTTTGACTGTGCTTCTTCAAGGTGGAAGAGAAGCTTATCACAATTAGTGATTAAACATAATTGTGGCTAAAAGTTCTCACATTCGTTAGGACAGTATTGATAAATTTTGAAAAAAGAAAAGTCTGTAAGTTTTTAATGTATTAAAGCAACAAAATTATTAAGCAGAACACCAAGAAAAATACATCTTGTCCACATATTCTAGTTTGTACCAGGTGCCATCATGATATCATGATCCAGAAAGGATTATATGTGGTGCAGGTCAGCACAAGATATTGCTGCAATTAAAACAACCTGGGCACAATGTTCACCTAATAATGTCTTGATGGAATAAGATAATGATGTGAAATGGGGAAAACAATTATTTATCTCACATCCCCTTTGTGTTTGGGGCCCATGAATAACATTATTTGAGATCTACAAAAAGTTGCTAATCAAATCAATGTTAAAATGAATTGTATCTGGCTTATCAAAGAATTTTGCTAGAAGGAAAATTTAGAGAGTTCATTCTGACCAGATACCACCCAAAAGAAGATTTATGTATTAAAAGGTTTGTGTCATTGTACATTGGTGAAACGTGATTGCATGTAACTTCCAATTTCACCCTTTTTCCTGGGCAGCTCTCAGAAAAAGCCATCCAAACCAGAAGTCATTTATCTTTGATTTAAGCACAATTTGATGCCTGCTTAATATACACACAAGCAATAATTCAAGACAGCACAAAATGTGCATTTGACAGGCTTCCAAAAGACACCAATGCATTTTAACATTTCTGCATTTCCAGGCATAAATTCACGGGTGGCTCTCACAGGAAATGACTTGAAAAACTCTGTGTACTAATATGTTCTCTACAGAGTTCTCATTTGTTCTGTGTTTTTAGCAGCATGTTCTTCATGCTTTATTTCCTGTAATGCTTATAGGATTGTGTTATTCAGAGACCCTGTCACTATTTACCTACACTCAAAACACCCCAAAAATGGGGATTTGCAGGATTTTTCCTCTGCACAGATTGCAGTGATTATAACAGTCTGCAGAAAGTCTCTATAAAACATGACTGACAAAACTGTGCCCTAGGGAGCAATGGTTAAATAATAATATACATAATGCCATTGTTATATTGATTTATACAGATGTGACATTACCTACACTTTATGTGAAAGAAAAAAGACAGCTAATAAAAGGAAAATCTAGTCATATAACTTATTCAATCAAGAAAAACACCTTAAACCAATATTGAACATGTATACATTATTCTCCATCTCACACCTGCCTTCTGAAACATCCCCAAAGCAAGCATTTTATAAATAAAAGAGCACATCAGCTCCTAGATCAAACTTCCTGCTATTCACAGCATGTTTGATCTGATTTGGCCAGAAAAAAAGATTTCTCTAAACAAATCTCTCTAAATAAAATATATTTTTCCTGAAACCTATCAGCTCATTATTAGTTCTTTAGGAAATTTTGCATCATTAACAGTGAAGGGTAGGTTCAAGATATTCATGAATCTGTTACTGAAGAATGATTGAAACATATTTTATCCTACACTAGAAGGTTTTGATGGTACATAGATTTACCAGCTGGAGAAAAAAAAAAAGGCACCAACACACTCCTGTACAAGACCTAGCTAAGTTTGTAATAAAATTCTTGAGTGCAAGAAAAAACACCTCAAAACCAAGTTAAAGACACTCTGACCAATCATTATTGCAAGCAACTACGTTTCTCAAATTGCTTTTTGACTTAAATAAAACTGAGGCCAGAGGACACCTGGAGTTGTCTGGCTCCTAATGAAAGAAACACATCTCCTGGGACAAGATCAGATTTTGTATATTTGTTTTTCCTGTTGAAAATACAGATTGCGTTTCCAATCATTCATTGCCCAAACTTCTCCCCTTCAGCTCTGTTGTGATGAAACAACCAGACTGAAAATCTGAGCTCCTGCTCAGATTAAACTCAGATTAAATGTCTTCAGTGATTCCTTAACCCATCTACAACACAGCTCTTTAAAGATGATGATTGGTTCAAAAGGATAGGAAATTAAAATATTAAGTGAATTATAATGTAAAATATAAATCCTTACCCTCATCTAGATTTAATATTTGATTGTTCCAATGATGTAATTGTTGCAAAATGGGATAAAACAGAAGAATGGTAAACTCAGAGGAGAAAGGTACAAGCAGGAGATTTTCAGCACTCCCTTTTATGGAAAATGTAAATAATTTAGAACCTGTGTACCAAACTTGCACCTCATTTTCTACTGTAAGTTATTATGTGCACAAGATAGTTTTTTATGCTGTATCAATTTTTAAATAGACTAAATTCCACAGATTATGCAACATACTGAAAATAAGAAAGCCAGCTTCATGAAAGCTGGTGCCCTTAATGCAATAAAAACAGGCAGATAAAGTGAAACTTAGCAGCTAAATAATACATTATGATCAAATATACCAAAAAAAGCAAAGTATTTACAATGTTAGGATGTTATATCTTAATACATAGCTATTCAGTATGTCCAAAATAGTTGTCCAAAATGGAGCACAGTAGTTCACAAGAAAATTCCAAGTCATGAGAAGAGGCAACCAATGCCTTCTCCTGGCAGTCTGATGCTTGGGATGATCTAAGCTTACTGCTAAAAACACTGAGTGACTCAAGAAGCAGAGAACTTCGCATGTGAGCAGGAAGACAGACATGAAATAACTGTCAGACATTATGACAGGAATCTGAAACACATTGCACAGCATCTGAATCCCAGCCTGACTGCAGAACCCAGGCACAGCCACCCTTCTGCAGGGCTTCCCAAGGACAAGGTCAGGAGCATTTGGCAAGTGAAGGTGGCCACTGACTGCCTTGAGATGGGCCAGGCCCTCCTGTCCCTGACAAAACAAGACAGGAAAAAAATACCCCCTTTCTCCGAGCTTTAATCCACCCAGGGAGGCAGCATGGATGGTGACAAAGCCATGAAAGAGCAGGGTATAAACACTTCAGGACAGCTTCCACTCAGAGCCTGCAGGACTTTATTTTAATAGTTAAACAAGTAGAAAAAGCAGCTGATATTCCCCTTTGAAAGCTGCTGTGTGCCATTGACAGCTGAGATGATTTACAGGAGCCATCAGAAACTTCAGCCTGCTCCTCTCAACAGCTCATTTTTATTCAAGAAAACAAAATGAAATGGGCTCCACATTAGGCTCTCCTGCTGTCTTAAATCATGGAATAATTGTGTTGAAATTCGTGACCTTGTGTTGCGCTTCTCTAAGTATCTCAGAATTATTCTTCTAAAGTAAACCAAATCAAAGAAACCTGTGCTCCCAAATAAAAAGAGCCTAATACTGATAACAAGCTTTCTTTTCCACTAACAGCCAGACCACTACCACTCCCAGGCTGATAATGCCTGTAAATTAAAACATCCAGTGACATTTAAGCAAGCGGAGACTTGACAGAAATCCCCATCAAGCTCTCCTTGCAAGGTTAAGAGAAGACCTTCAAGAGAAAAGAAATTTGATTGGTGATACATTTCCCAGGTCGAGAGGGGCTTCATATTGTGCCCTAATGTATTACTTCATTATATCATTTATATGCTTCTGCTCCGGCATCAGTCATCACTAACGACCCAGGCCTTCCTCATCCTTCACACAGCACTCATCAGAACTGGCTCCTCTCAACATTTTTGTCCCTTTTTGACCAAGGTACTGGTTGCTATCTCAATTCATTACCATCAAAACATGACAGCTACAGAATTAGCTGCAGAGGAGGAAGATTAGATTCCCGAAAGCAGAGCTCTGGTGCTTCCAGCGGGGAGCTGAGCAGTGCCACTGCCAGATTGCAGAGGTCCTCACCTCTCAGGCTGTGCTGCTGGCTGTCAGCAGCTGCTCTGAAGCTCCACCAGTGGAATTGGCTTGCAGCTACCTTTCCCTTTCAATCAGAAAAATGCAAGGAAACTTCTCTTTAGTGCTCTCCATCTGCAAGCCTGTCATTGCTTTACTCTGCAGAAGTCTAAATGCCTCGTGCTGTTCCTAACAGGAGAGGGGTAGAGGGGCTTAGAGAGGTCTCTGCTTCCTCCTTTCAGCACAGTGTGCCTTTCCAGGCGTGCTTTTGAACGTTCCAGGGGATATCCACCCCTAAGTTGCCAAAACAAACCCTCTTCTGCCTCTTCCAAGCCTTTCCCTGGTACAGGCCACAATCTCATCACAAAAAGTCTACTGGAATAGTCAAAAACTGAAAGAACAGCTTAAATCTTCCCTTCAGTCTTGCTGCTCCATCCCAAAGGAGGACACAGCCACTCTCCAGCAATGTTTGCCAAGCCAAATGTGCTTTGTGTTGCCAGTACCTGTCCTGTGCTTCAATCCAAAGAGTAATGCCACCATTGCGGAGCAATTGACACAATCCGGAACAGCCGGTCATTATAAATCACAATGTCCTAATGAAGGATAAAAAGAAAAGGAACATTTATGTGGCAGACATATTTCACAGCACATTTACACTGGCATTTTTCAGGAGCTGAAAAGGTATATGGATAGAGGGTGAGAAAGGAGAAATGAAATAAAGAGCTATGATATACTCGCAGGATGTCTGTTCTGAGCACAGACAAATTTCTGAAAACTTTCTAAAGGTCATGGTTGCTAGAATTTACACTGAAAACTTAAAGTTTTTTTTCCTTTTTACTTTGCTGATCTTAACACGTCCTTCTCCTTTGTGATTTCATGCCATGCTGAAGCTAGTTACTAATTTTCTTAGGCTTGCTGTTACTATACAGGAAGTATTATATTTATGATGCATTATATTACAGTAATAATTAATAACAATTAACTTCAGAGTTTTCATTAGTGTGATCCGTGACATGAAATGTAGTGCAGAACACAACAAAATAATAACAATATTAGTAATAGAAATACAAACAAGAGATGCAACTGTCTGCACAGTTCAAGGAAGTGGCACCTATTTTAAGGAGAACTCACTGCTTTTCAGCAGTATTTAAACAGCATGAAAGAAAACCTCCTATGAGCATGTGAGCTTTGATGTCTGAAGAGTTTGTATTGCCATGTAATTATTTTAGTTCATTTCTCCTGTACAGTCCTGAAGGCTTCATTGTCACCAGTACTCCAGAATAAATTCAATAATTGAGATCCTAATTTATAATCTGCTTGCTTGACCTTCATACCTTTAACTACAGGGAACTTCCACACTGGACATCATGACAACAGAAAAATGCCATGCAGCACTTAATGTCCTTTTTAAGCCCTCAAACATCTTACTTTTCTTCTTTTTTTTACTTTTTTTTGCCTTTTTTTTTTTTTTTCCACTAGGGATTGCTCACACTTCCAGCTGGTGAGGGATGAGCAGGTTAATGACAGGACCATAAAATAAAACTCCACTTAAAGTCAGAGTAAGCGTGGCAGCGAGTACCAGGATCTTCTGAAAACCTAAATGAGTCTGCCAAAATGGTTACATATGTAGCAGGAACCGCAAGTAAATCCAAGTCTATGGTCCTAAAGAGTAAGTGTAATCACTATTTTATCTCCATTTAAGTGATACATTAGGACAGGAGGAACACCACTGCGTTCCTTGCTGCACAAACAGATATTTAACAGTGGTAGCATTTTATGCAAACTACCTATTAAGCTACTAAGAAAGCGCCAAAAAATGCAGCAAAGTAATTAAATAATGGACAAGGCCTGAGTTTTTATTATAAGGTTTCCAAACCATAAAAGCAATGCCAAAAGATAGTATAAATTCAGCATTGTTTGAATGGACTCTTGAAGTCCTGTACTCTAATCTACTCTTTATTACTCATCCACAAAACATCTAGCAATTTTTATTACAAGTCCCATCCATTACAGTATTAAACTTAAATTCAATATACACTGCAAGGTCGTGATCCTGCTGGTGATGAAAAGCTGTGTCTCGTAGAGCCTGCCTCATTTAAGGCTTAGATCTCTTGACCTACTAAAAAACCTGAGCCTCACAAAAGGCACGCTCAGATGTCAGAAGGAGCCGGCTCGGCATCCAAGTGGAAAGTTTACTCAGTATCTCCAAAAGCTTTAATTGCACGCCAGGCCCGATTTATAAAGCCCTTCTGATGCTCGTGTTCTGGAAGAAAACCCCTCTGGTTATCTGATGTCGAAGTTGAAATTAGTCCTTTGGATCAAATAACCACAACAAATAGCAATTTAAGCCAACTTGAATGTGCATTTTACCTGCCGCTGGCTACAGTGAGCCCATAATCTTTGGAATCACTACCACTTCACTCAATATTTGCTAAGTTGTACGTTTGACTTTGTAGTACTGCACCAGCAAATGTAATAACATGAATAATGCTGGTTTGCAAAAGGTAAATAGCATATTCTGGTCTGAATATATACTCAGGATGCAGTCAGAGTGACATAGTCGAACCTGTGACATTACTAAATTATAGAGGACCTTTTGTTCTTAATATTTGAAAACAGTTAGGTGCTTACATTGAAAAAAAAAATCCTTAAAACATTTTCACATCTTTATCTCCTTTTCCTTGCTTAATTATTTTCATTCCTCCTATCCTATTACCTTTTTAACATCTGAAATTGAGTGATTGCTTCATCTTGAAAATAGTGTGATATCTTGAATTGTTTGCATTTTGATTCTGGAGCATGCAGCCGGGATTTGTCAAACAAACAGCATAAGGCACATGTTCTTGATGGGTTAGGTCAATTAATACTAATTGTAGCACTCTTGTTATCTCACTGCCCTTGTCTCTCGCCACTAACTGTCCAGATAAGGACTTCTGTGAGATAACAAACCCAGACCAGTTGCATCATGCACCTAAAGGTAGAAAATTGCACAAAACCTGTCTATTTATTGCTTAGCAACAGCATAGCCTTGCCTAAGTACCCTGATCTGCCAAGGCAGTTCTCTTTTGCAGAATCATAGAGTCCTTTAGGTTGGAAAAGACCTCCAAGATTGTCGAGCCCAGCTGCCACATCCACCACAAAGCTCTGTCTCCTGGTGCCACATCTACATTTAAATACCAGCAGGGATGGACTCCATCATCCCATCAGCCTATTCCAAACCTGCCAAGACCATTCAATGAAGTTTTTCCTCATATCCCCTCTAAACACACACCTACCCACCTTGAGGCCATCTCCTCTTGCTCTGTAACTTGTTACCTAGGAGAAGAGACCAACCTCAACTGCCTACCCCTTCTTTCAGGTAGTTTTAGAGAGCAATAAAGTCCCTCACAAGCCTCCTTTTGTCCATACTCAGGAATGCATGAGGATAAATAAAAAAGTCTCTATGATATTTTTCTTTTCTGCCTGCACATGAAGATGACCTTTTCCTTTTTCCACCCAGAACTCTCCTCATGGAGGTATTGGATCAGTCTAATAAAAATCTTTCTTCCATTTCCAAAACTAGTGAGATGGAAATCAGTCGTACCTTCATATTAGGGACATATTTACTGTGAGCCACACAATTTCCCCCTCCCTGGTATGAAGAATTACTTTCAAGCCAATTTTCTGTAGCAAAATACCTGCTTGTGAATGGTTGTCAGGAATAAGGGTTCTTAATCTGGCCTAATAAACTAACCTAGAATAGCCAAAAAAAAAAGTATTGGGCTTCTAGCAAGAGTGCTGGGAATGCAAAGCCACTGTGGCAAAAACACAGCCACTGCTGACTGCATTGCTCTCACTGCGACAACAATGGGAGACACAATCCCAGAAATTTAAACACTGAGTGCAGGATAAAGAGTGGAAGACACATTTTATAAATGGAAACTTAAAAAAAAAAAAAAAATCAAACACTTAGGGACTTGGTGTGACACTCCCATTGTTAGGGATGGGAGCTGAGCCAAAGTGGTTATACATAAAGGGAAGAGACAGTTTGGAACTGTTAAATGGAAATATTTTGTACAAAACGTGTAATTAAATTGTGGAACACTCTTTCATTGTAAAATACTTTGCCTAATAGCTTAGGAGGATGTAAAAAAAACTTAGATATTGTAGACATAGGGACACATGCAATATATCATATCCAATTACACTAAAATAGTGTGTTAGTCCCCATTTGTAGCACGAAAAAAAATACATCTTCCTGTTCAAGATGCAATGCTCTCAACCACTGGGGTAAACATTAAAACTGCTCCCTAGAAGTACCTGTCTAAAACTGGCAAAGCAAACAAGAAATTATGAAAGAAACCACATTTTTCACACTTCAAGGAATGGTGTAACACTGATCCCTATATGCAGAGCTGAGCCTTACGTCCTCATTAAAAAGATGTGTTTTCCACAGACAGACAAGAAATTGAGTAGAGCACATAGGAGTTAATTCATAGTTCATTGATGGAATTCTTGATGTACTGAGGGTCCAGTGATTAAATCATTGACCACCTAAACCATTAATGAGCAAAATCCTGTCACTTGCAGGTGGTTTACAGTTGAGGTGACATTACAGGGAGGAGCAGGTAGACAGGTGATGAGTACTGAATATGCTTTCTATCCACAGAAAAGGACAAGGTGGATAAAAATAACAAAAATCCCCAGGCAATAACTTAAAACAATTATTTGGCGGCACAGAATGTTTTGAAGAGAGCAGAAAAATACGAGGTGTAGGAAGGCAGGAAAAGGTTGATTTCTCATTACAGCAAGAAGGCAAAGCTTGCCCTTCTCTCATATCAGCAGGAGCTTAGTGACACCTCATTATTTTGGAAGTTGCTACTACAAACAGCTCTACCAAACATCGAGTGACTAAAGCACCTGCTTCCACTTTTACCTTTGTCTCTGCAAAAGCATCGAGCTTGGTATATTCTCTTTAGAGTTAGGCTGGGGGTTTTTGTCTTGTCTCGTACCAAAATATTCATTTTTGAGGGGAAAATCCCTCAAAATAGCATATCTGAAAGAATAATAGCCCTAGCAACCATGGAACTGCAGTAACACAAACATTCACTGAGCAAAACAGTGAATCTATCTCAGGAATTAGAGCTGTTAACAGTGCTCTGCAAACACATTAAAGCTGTTAATTTAATGGTGAATTCAGATTCTGAGAGTTCTTGTTCTCAAACTTTCATTACATTTCACAAAAGAAGTTTAAATTATTCTGTCTTTCACTCAGCACATGGTAGCTTTGCAAGAGTAAAATTAATTTCCAAAGTGATTCAGATACAAATCTCTGAACATTTGGTGGCCTGTCAGGAATGTGCAGAAGACCACAGGAAAAGATCATCAGTGACAAAAGTGTAAATTTTACCTCTCTCTGCTGAAAGGCATGACATTGGCTGTAAAAACAAACCATTAAGATCCCCCAGAACCCCAACATCAAGAAGGAGAGTTGAACTGTGGGAAAAAAATGCCAATGTTCTTACTTGAATTGTATTTCTTACTTGCTAGAACTCTTTTTAAAATTATCTACAACTAAATTATCTTTGCAACTAAACTTGATATGGTTCTGAGAGTTAGGAGCAAACTCAGCACTGTTCTGTATTTTCCTGGCCAGAAACTGTGGCAAAATATTCCTAGATGAGAGTAGGCTGCTTGCACATCAAGTTGGGAATAATCCAAACTCTGCCCTAACAAAACACTCCCATATTAGTGGCTAATCTAATCCCAACAGATATATTAAAACTGTCATGCTATGAGTGAACTCTCTTTTCAATTTAAAAAAAAACTCCTTGCTGTGGTACCATGCCTTTTATTCAAAGCTACCAGGATTTTAAATCACCTGGAATTACCTTAGGAGGCTATGCTACTTTGAGCTGTAGTTCACATGCAACAAATATTATTTTCTAACTTAAGACAGTGAGAGAGCCTAATGTGCAACCCACTTTACTTTGGTTTTTGAATAAAAATACATAGTTGAGAAGGGATAGCATTTCCTTGAAGGCTCTTGTGGATTTAGAAAGCAAGCCATGTCTGCATAATCAAAATATTCATTAGATTGTGCTAAGAAAAAGAGTGGAAAAATAATGGGCTTTACAAAGGGTAGATTTTGGAGAAGTGAGTATGAGAAAATTGATGTGAATTAAATAGAGTCCAGAGAATCAAGTGCAGTAAAGGAAGGATATCACTGGCTATGCTTGTTCCAATAAAACATTTACAGAACGTGTCACAAATGGGAACTGGAGCTGGTGTGCAGAGGCAGAGGATGAGGAAAACAGAATCAAGGATAAAGTGACGGCGTCAAAAGGTAGAAGGCATCCAGAATACAGGAGGATTATGCAAATTACAACAAGAGCCTGAGGCAATCAAAAATACTTGAGGAAGCCAAATTGAAAAATGAGCATCAAATAGCGCAAAGCATCTCAACTAATACCAAAAAGATATTTTAAACATAATTATACACTCAGCAACTGACAGGCAAGAAAGGTGATGGAGTGTAAAGGAGCAGGAATGCTATACAGCAATTATTCCTGTACCTATCTCTAAAACTGAAGAGGGCAGACAGTTGCCTAAGACTCAACACGTGGAGAAGACGGTGAGGAGTTAAAAGAAAAGGTGATGATACCCAAACTGTCAATTAACTGGATTGTTGTTCTTAAAAGCCATGAGAGACCGGAGCTGAACAATGCTCATCTAAAAGTAGTACATGAAGTAAGTACAGAAATTGAAGAAGGTGTAATGAAAATTTATATTTAGTGCCATCATTTCAGGAGACTGGCATGGGGCCAAGCAGACACACAGCAAGAAATTACCAGTCAGTTCATTTCCCATTAGTTGTCGAGCAAGTCTTAGACAACCATTAAAAGGATCACACCGGGGCTGGGGAGGAGGGGAACATGAAAATTCAGAGCATAATCAAGGACAGCTAATATTGTTTCAGGTCATGCCTCAGTAACTCAGGTTTCATCGAGCCTGTTACTGCCTCACCAGGCAAAGGGGTGCAGTAAATGTCAAAGATGTTAGTTATTTAGATTGTCAGAAAACATTTGACAAAGCTCCACCTCGAGGAGGAACTTAGCAGTGTGATAAACCAACAGGCAATAAGCTCCAACGTGTCAGCAAGTTCTAAAATTTTGTTATATGAAGCATGCAGTGCCACTGCAGGGTTCAAGGTGTTAGAAGCCAATGTAAAAGCAGGCAAAGAAAACATCACTAGGCCAGGTGTGACTAAAGGAAAGGTTACGGATCGGATACGCTTCACAGGAGTGAGGAGCTCTTCTGAAGTCACCCTCCAGGGGAGTTTAGATCCAGGGTAATTAGAGCTGCATCATCTTGACAAGTGGATTAGATTAGTTACAACCAGGATCCAGGGGTGAAAAGAGGACACTGGGGATCACAGTGGTCCTGGAGGGGAGTAATTTGGGTTGTTTTTCCAGGGTCCTGCATTGCCTGCAAGAATCCAGACCTGCCCTTCTCACATGGATAGAGACACACCTGTACATCCAGCACCAACCACGGGCACACAAGCTCCTGCCTTGCAGGAAGGTGTGGACAGCTGCCCTTCTTGATGATGAGATCATGGATTTTGCCAGTTCTGCAGGACAAACCCTTTTTTAGGCTGCAGTAAATGAGGACTGTTTGTACCTTTGAGCACTGCTGACATCTGTTGCCTCCCCACCCCTTTGTGCTGTACTGATACAGGCATCCAGAAGTGGATTTCAAACACTTACCTAGGAAAACCTATTTTTCTTCATCACAAAAGGCTTTAATACATGACTGTCTGCACAACCACAATGATTAAACATGTTTAAATCCCTTTCCTGACTTTATCAAAGCCCTGGAAAGGCAAATCTTGCAGGAGCACATTGAGGTTCCTCCTACCATGCTCAGAAGCCTCTCCTGGGGCTGTGTTGATGCCAGGAAAGGCTGCTAGAACAGAGGCTGGACAGAGTTAAAGAATAAAGTAGGTATTTACTAAAGATCTTCAATAGATACACCTTGGGCAGTGCAAAAGCCCCATGGAGGCTACAGCCAAGATGGACAATGGTCACAAGTTTTTCAGACAGATGTAAGGAGTATTTACATTTACAATTACATGTAATTACATTATTATAGGGGTTTTCAGGCAGATATAAGTTTGGTCTATTTGCATATCAGAGGTTAACTGTTCAATTAGAGCTTCAGGTAATGAAGTCATATTCCCCCAGTTTGCTCCCCCTAATACATTTTTGTTTATACTTCTGGAGGCCTGAGGCTGCAATGATGACCGTGGTTCTCAGGCCTGGAAGGATTATTTTGTGTGACCAAACTGTGGAGAGAGCTTGCTAACACTCAATATGGAGTTCAGAGTTATAAACTAGTGCAGTAGATCTGAAAACTGTAAAAACTAAAACTTAAGGCATCGGTGTGCAGTGGCATTTTAGCTGTGCTCTCACTGGTCTCATCAGGGGCAGTTAAAAGGCTGTTTTAAAAGGTGTTTTATTGTTTATTCCCACCCAGAGTCTGTGTGGCTGCAGCTGGGGAGCTGTGGGCTGGGGGACCACGACCGTGAGTCCCTGTGCTCTGCAGAAGGGATGGCAGCAGAGCAGCAAAACAAACCAACCCGAAACCAGGGGGAGAAACACACCCAGAGCTGTGTGTGAGAGCTGGCTGTGTGTGACAGACCCTGCCCAGGGTCACTGTGCCCAGCTGAGCCTGCCAGGGCTGCAGGGAGGGGAAAAGGGGAGCCACACTGAGCAGGAGACAGCTGGGACATCCTGTGCCTTCAGGGGATGGGGATCAAAGGAGACAGGGGGGATAGGCAAGGGAGCTGACAAAGAGAGCTCCCTCCAGAAAATAGGAACAGAAAAGGCAAGGGGGAAAAGAAAAAAAAAGAAAGCTTTAGCTTCAACATCACTCTGGATTTGCTTAAAACTTGTGGTGCTGGTTCCTTAATTCATGCAAGAGAAACTGCAGGGTTCCTTTCCCATCATGCAGGAAGGTGAGGGATTGTTTCAGGTGATCCTTTGGTCTGTGATCACCTCTACACAGCAATTTCTGACACCCTCGGGCAAGGACTCTGAGTAAAACAGGAGGTTTCCACAGGTGTAGATTACAGCTGCTGTCTAGGAATTAATATTTCTATTCACTGAGCTGTGTACATGGTCTATACATGTATGGAAAATGACTACTTGTGAGCACAGTCACACTGGAATATCTGGAAAATTCCTGTATTTGGAAGGACAGAACTGGGGACAACAGACATCTATCACCCAAGCAGTTGAGAAACTGTCCTTGTGGAAAGAATTGCAAAATATATACAAAAAAAAAAAAAAAAAAAAAAAAAAAAAAAAAAAAAAAAGGGAACAAGGAGCTAATTTGAAGGAAATTTCAGACACAAAGGTGGGAGGTGAAAGTAAGACACAAAAGTGTTTAATGCAGCTAGGATGGTCAGAGCCTCAACTGGGCTTAGTTTATCTAATTCCTTTGATTTCCACTAAGTAAAGCTGTTTACAGAAGCCAAGCCCCTTGCTTCATAACTTTAGATTATACCCTGATTTGATAAGAGGTTTTCCTAAACTTGTCTCAACTACTAAGAAACAGGGATGTGGGATTTGTAATGAATCAGGTCTGCATTCTGTGTTAAGGTTTTCTGATTTTTTTGTATTATTATTTTATTTTTCCTGAAAGGGCAAGAAAATAACTCAAATCCCATGACAGGTTTATTGCAGAAAGAAATGGTAGTATTTGCATCATAATTTTTTTTTTCTTGGAACGAGATAAAGTACTATAGAGGAGTATTTAAGTCATTTCTTTGGCTGAATTAAGTAGAGAAAAAGAGCATGTTGATTTATACATAGGCAGGTTTCTTTCCCCATTTCATTTTATTTAGAATAAAGCCAAGTGGAAAGGGAAGCTAATAAAACAGGTTTAAAACAAAACAGCCCCCTCCCACAACACTTCACACATTCCAAGATTTGCTTTTCCAAGATATGCTCTTTTATCACCAAAGTGCTGTGTAATGGATTGCAGTAATAAAATTATTGCACTGGAATGATCTGGTTTACATAAGAATTCTTAAGCTTTTCTTTGCCTTTACAAAGAATATATGAAAGCAAATTAGGAATTAGCTGCTAGGTTTAAAATAGTTGAGTGTGTTAAGAAAAATGCAGATGTGTAATCCTGCAAATGTATGATAATTTAACATAAATAATTCTTGAATTAATTAAAGGATTTACAGGTTTGTCTTGTGTTCTTTTTTCTGGCTTTTCTTTTTGAAAGCATGACTCAGAACAATCATCCTACACATCCTGGCACATGGAGCCTTAGGGGTGGATTTAGTGCACAGAGCTATTTATAGGCAAAATTTCGTATGTCTTGGACTTGCTCAAGTCCCAAAATCTAACACATTTTTTAACTTAAGTAGCCCTCATGGCTCTACAGTCTGGTCATCATCCTTAGAGCCAAGTGTTGGATGAATCAGAAAAAATCTTTTCCTTTACACAGGACTTTAATTGGCCTGAGATGATCTCAAGAAATGAGGGGCATGTCTCTTCTCACTTTGAGCAGAACGTATGGATTCTGAAGTACTGCTAGTCTTTGCCAAATTGTGTGTGTGTCAGGAGGGAAGGCACAAGAGAAGATGGATATTTTCTAATGTTCATAAGATCTGGATGTAATTTTTTGACTGTAGGACAAAAGCAGTGCCTCATTCAGCAGGATGACAAAAGGTTATTTGGCACCTGGCATAAAATACACTTCTTGCAAGAACCTGGCATGAACACCAAAGTGATAATGAGTAAAATGTCAACGTCTGCGCAATAAAATCATTGATGCTGAATGTTAAACAATCATAAACAGAATACTAAACCTTCTAGGAACATTATGCCTCTTCTGTGAACAGCCAAAAATTAGTCAAACCTAAACTGACATCTTCTTTGATATTAAGAAAATAAACAAACCTAATGTCCCAAGACCTTTTCCATTACCTTTAGTGTCTAGGACATCAGGTAAACTGTGGGAAATACACACTGCCACTTGTTAATGAATCACAGGAGATAAAATGACATCAGTCCAGTTAATGGATACTTTTCCTTGCCAAATCTATGGCTTTAAATTTAATTATAGTAGAGCTTCATCAATCATACAGCAAAAGAACATGGTGATGAAGACTTGAACTCCAAGATCAGCCCTTAATCAGCAGGCATTTGCTTCATCCTCATACACTTGCCTGCAGAAACCCCTTGGTAGAGAAAGGGGAGCTGTGATCTGTGAAGCTCTATGATTAATAGCTGCATTAGAAGAATTCAGCCCTTGCCCTATATCTATAGCTCCTCACCACAAATACAGATTAAAACACAACGTTTGGGCTCAAACCCAAGAGTTCTGTGATTTTACAATCACTTTACTCTATTGCTGCTAAACCATGTCTCCATGAGACAGTCATTTTTGTCTAGGTTTCCCCATCCTTAGAAGAAGTTAGTGGTATGGTTTAAGATCTTTCACTGGATTGTAATGATTAACCTTTATATTTTGGGTAGGTTGAGGGTCCCTGACATGAATGGAAAAAGTTCCATTCTCATCATTAGTCTGGATTAGCCCTTCATAAGGAAAATCTTCTAATTGTGAAACGTTCTTGTTTCTACATAAAATTCACTGGGAGAAAATGGGGTTTTTTCCTTCTCTCTTCCTTTATGTAAATGTATGAGAGGAAAAGAAATAGAATTTTAAAAACTAAGGTTTAATAACTGCTGAATGTTCTGATATAAGCACACAAAATACCTCCCAGCAATTTATTGAATCCAGTATCAGATCATGAGGAGGACAGACTGCCCTTCGACTGAGGAATTAAACACTACACTTTTTCCTAGAAAACTCTTCTCTGATTCAAAAGTGGTCCTGACAACCACGGTCCTCAAACGTCTCTGAGCCTCTCAAGATGGAAAATGTTCTTCAAGCAACCCCAAACCTCCCTCCTCCCCACTCAACACCCACTGAGGTTCCTATTCCTGTTTCAACCCCAACTGCATGGAGAGGAAAGAAACAATCTGCAAGTCTTTTTCCAATAACCACGTGTATCCATAAAAATCTACATCTTGCCCACATGCAGGAAAAGAAAAAGAACAATCCTGTTAAATACTCAGCCAGCATTTCTAGTGACCACTAGATACTTGCTCATCAAGCATTGGGTTCACTGCAGGAACACTCTCAGAAAACAAGCAGCCACTCTCAGAAAAATGTTTATCTTCTTAGCACTAGGTTTTGTGATATTACTCCTCTTCTTGTGTGTAATTAAGAGGACATTGTCTTGATTTTTAATAATTACATGCTAAATCAAGAAGTGTCCACTTCCCCACACTTCGACCACAGGGAAAAAATTAGTGAGAAGAGTGTTTTTGTTTTCAAAAGATATTCGTATTAAACCAGCATGTAACAACAACAAAAATGTGCTCTTTCAAAAAGGCACTTGCTAGGTCAAGATGTATCTCTGAAGGAAGTAATCAACTGGGAGTTAAAAAAATTTAACCAAGCAGCGCTCGTGGATGTCACTTCTGCAAAACTTCATACCAAAGTGAGCGTGTTGTATCTACAGTGCTAATTAGTACCTAGCATGAATACCATAAACTAAAAGTGTTAATTAATCCTCACTTTTTTTTTCTGCAAAACAAGGGGTATTAGTTACTTTAGAGTGGGAGAAACTAGATTTAAAGATTTAAAAGCTGTGCTAAGACTGACAGGTCGTGACAGCCAGGTCTGAGGAGGTCAGAGCAGGCTGGACTCTCAGACCATCCCTTCTAACCCCCAGTCTCTGGCAGAACATGGATCAGCTCCAGATCTCACGCTGCACTAAACAAGAGATCAACTTTGGTCATCTGGGCTGTGCTGCCTGACCCCATTTTGCAGGAATATTACCAAAATCTCCATCCCTCCCCTCTGCCAAGGCACAGGGCTGCCCAGAGCCCAACCCTCTGTGTTTGCTTGAATCCAAATTAGCTGAATGAAAGACAAACCTGGGTTGAGTACAGCCATAGCCAGGGATAATCACCAGGTATCCAGAATCACAGGTTCCAAAATCCCCAAAGAGTATCACAGAAAATTCAGTGTCAGGATTCAGAGTGACCACGCTACATCATACTCTGCTGAGTGCCACAGTGATGAGCAAAGGTTGATCAAACCTCAGATAACTCTTTTATGCAGCCTTATTTTGTTTAGAGCAGACAGGCCACACTGAGATTTATAAAAAAATAATTGTTTTAATCACTAAACCACGTCTGTCTCTGGAACACCAACACATTCAAGAGAGGGGGAAGAAAACCAACAAGCATAATGTGAGCTGCACAAGATCAAAAGCAAGAAAGAGTGCAATTAATTTCATCCATTTTTAGATGTAATTGTCTTTGCACCTTACCTAAAATTTAATGAGCATTACTTCTCTAGCATGGAAAAAAAGCTTTGTTCTTTTGAGTTAATTGATTTGTAAACACAGTAGGAGAAGTGTATCTGAAGTTCAGTAACCTTGATAGTTGAAAGAAATGGAGCATTCAATGGGTGTAGTGCAAAGGACTGCTGCAAACCTTGGAAGTGTAAGTATGGAATTGATTTCCTGTTCACTGAAACTCATAGGCAGTATGTATGCATTTCACTATTTCAGTTATGCTCCTTAAATAGCCTCTTTTTATAATTATTATTTAAAATCTTTTCTATTTCCTTCCTGTTGCAGAGCTCTTCGTTTTCCAGAACTTCATAGCATATAGTGGTCTCCAGTGACAGAAAATCAGTGAGGACTGAACAACTGGCAAAAAAACATTTCCCACAGAAAGGGCGATTAGCACTTTTTGGGTGACAGAAAATGAAGATTGGACAGATTTGTATACATTGCACCATAGAAGACTGGTTTGAATATGGTCAAAGGGCTGTGGGTGCAATGCACCAGAAACACAGAGCCAAGGCAGCAAAGGAAGGAAAGGAAAGGCTGTGGCTGCTAAGATGAAAAAAAAAAAAATTAATATCTTAAGGCTGGAAGAAGCCAGGTTTACATTTCATTTTTGCCCCTTAAGGGAAGATTTAGCACAGTATTGTTCAGTATGTAAATTCTAGTTACAGCTTAATGAGATTCCTACCAAATATTCTATTAATGCTGAAGGCTCTGTTCTAAGATTGTACTTACATATGTTGCTTATCTTTTTCTCATCAGGGCTCTTTTATGCTCCTGGATGAGCTTCTCAGCTGGGTCATTGTAAAGAACACAAATTATGGGATTGCTTACCTGCACTTCTAGGAGATTAACTCACAGGTTCTACCACCACCCACCTGGAACACCAAACACCTTTGTGAGCCAGTGCACAAATCCACTTAATCAGCGACCCAAATGTGAAACGCAGACATGGCATCACGTATAATTCTGGTATAAATATCACCTCCTTGCCTCTCCACTAAATTCTGCAACATCAAAGCCAGCTGATCTCTTGGAATAGTTTATAGGAGGCCAGGGAATAGCAAAACCAGAGCTTTCAGCCTGGAGACGTGGTGTGATACGAGGCTTCAAAATGAGCCCCGTGTCCCTGGAGGGAAGTTTGCATTACAACATGCAATGCTTCATTACCACGTGGATCACTGTAATGAGGAGGTACTTACATTACTGAACTTGCATTATACAGAATTATATATGCACCATGCAGATGTGGATTGGAGGATTGCACTGAGGAGTTTAGGTATAATTTCCTTTCCCAATTCGCTTTTACCAGTATTTGTACCTCAAGCAGAAGTGAAAATCAATTTGGAATCAATGCTACTTAATTTAGGCTACAAGCAGTTCTGTTTTAAAAATTATCACATCTAAATTTCTACATGATACTGTGATTGGCAATGCTAAAATATAATGTTAAAATATAAATGTCTGATAACCTATTAAAATCCTTTAAATGTTCATTTAAAACTATACTGAACCAGTAGTGCCTCACAAATCTTAATGAGCTGAAGAATATCTTCTCATTCAGATTAATTCCTTGAATGTTGGAGAAATGGCTATGAGCTGAAAAGCCAGCAGGCTTCCTCTTTCAGTTTATGACAAGAAACTAGGAGGAAAAATATGTCATCTATTAATTCAAAAATTTAGAAGAAGTGGTTCCAGAATATCAAGCAGTTAGGTAGAGTTCCCTCTGTAGTCATGAGGTGTTCAGCCTTTGCACAATTCATTTCCTACCTCCTTAATCTAATTTGGCTCTTCTGACAACTCTGCTATGCCTGCATGGCCATTTTCTGATATCAGAATATCGTGGAAATTCTGTCAAATGATGACCAAAAAAAACCGTAATTACCATCAAAATTGATGGAAGCTTTCTTTTTTACTAATAAGTGTGTAACCTAAAATAAATTTTGGATAATCTTACTTTTATTGATTCTTAATGCATCTCAACACTCTCAGGACATAAAATTAGTTTTATGCAACTAATTAAAATTATATTTTATATGTTATCATTAAAACTAAATTCCTACTCACACATGGCATGACAGAACTAGAGCAGGAAGTTAATCTACTGACTTAAGTTACATTATTTATCATTTTTAATGCCCTAAAACTAAAATAATATAAATTGTTTTAAGACCATAAAATTAATTTTCTGAGTAATTGCATGTTAAGTTACATACAGAGAGATCAGTATGAGCATGTGGCATGTATTTCTAAGCAAAACCAGCTCCATATTTAATAAAAAATAGGGGGTTTGAAAATCACCTTTTTTATTGTTCTAATTATCAGCAAATCTTTCTGTAAAAAAAAAGAACTAAATATTTACAACTGAATATTTTTTGCTAGCTTTCAACTTGGTACTTTCAACTTAAACTCAGGACTTCAAATCACTTTAATTTGTCAACCAGTGGAAAATGTACCTATAGTTTCATCCCTGGGACATGGCGCAGGCCATAATTTTTCTGTCAGGAAGGTAAATCTGAGGGCGCCTCTTTGAAAATGGGTATTTGGAACACGATTAAAGTACATGAATACTGGCCAATCCTGTCCTTTTCACAAGATGTACTCCTTGTTCCCAAAAGAGGTGTTCCTGGCTCTTCCCAAGCTCTGTCACCGGTGTCACAGGGACCTCCAGCCCTGCCAGCTCATTACGGGATCCGCGGGCTGGGGGTGGGATCTCACTTTGCTGCTCCTGACCTGGGACGTCTTTTGGACGCCCCTTCTTCCTGAGCCATTGGCCAAATGGACTCCTTCGACACTGCTCTCTTCCAAAATGGATAATTGTGCAGGAATTTGGTGCCAAGGCATTGCTTGGAGCCCTGGCTGAGGCTGGGGGTGAAGCCTCCCTAAAGCCGCTCACGTTCACCTCTGCAGGTCTGGGAGAGTAAAGCCTCACATTTCTACTTGGAAGGGGGGGAAAAAAAACAACCACCCCATCCCTGACACCAAGCCACATAAATCCTTCATGCAATCATCTTCTCTGTGCATCTGCAGCCTCGTCTCACAGCCAGAGTGTTTAATCAACAGATTCTTGTTCCGTCCTCCCCGTTCATCAGAGCAGCATTGGCGTGTTGGCTCAGCGCTTGCACATCCTGGCTGCTCAAAGGGAAGCAGTCCCTGGCATGTCAGCCCCAAAATCTGTTGCATTTTTACTGCCCCACAGGTGCCCTGCACACAGAGCTGTGGGGCTAAAAATGTTTGAAAGTTAATAAATTAGCAAATTTTCCAGATGAAGGAAGGCGGCCCTTAGTCTCTAAGTGGCCCTCAGTTTCCCTAACACAGCACAGGAGGCAAACTGGCAAGAGATATTGGTAGAGATAAAGGGGAAAAAAAAGAGTTCTAGAACACAATTATTTCTCCAAGTATTTAGCACTCATTTACCCTAAAATCAAAGCTAATTAATATGTTCTCTTTACATATACTTATTTTTCAGCTATATTTGATTTGTCTTGGTGGAATTGTACCTCACTACAACTTTTACTATGCTCCATGGGCTCAAAATAGATTAAAAAATTGCTGCCTTCTGTATTTTAAAGATATAAGAAAACTGTATAGCAGGGGGAAAAAAATCCACCTAACAGTGAGGCCTAATATGCTGTGAAATAATCTTCCAAGGAAATGGCAGACTTAAAATGAAACTGGAAAAAGCACAAGTAGCATAAAACAGAGGGATGGTCCTGAAAGAGATATACAAGATGAATTAGGTCATCTTTTCTATCTCTATATTCAAGTAAAATATCAGTGAGAATATAAAATCCAATAATTCTGCACACAAATGTCATGTCATATGCAATATAATGCTTTAATCCTATTATGTCTAAAATTTAATTGCAGTTTTTCAGAGAAATTGAGGGAGGAAGAGCCCTTGGTGTACATACAGATTAGATCCAGTTTCCACTCAAACAAAGCAAATAAATAGGCCATTCAGGTCTCAGTTTAACAAGCCACATTAAAAGATAGGCAGGTTTTCATTTGGAAACTCCAAAGAGTGATTCTGGCTTTTTAAATGCAAAAAAGACATCCCCTATCACTGCAGATGAAATAAAACAGATGAAGTTAATGCTTGGGAAATAGTAGGTTTGATTTCTGTTTCTCTGCAAGGCAATTTTCATTTAATACATATCCAATTAATATGCTCCATTTCCAATATGTGGATAAGTTGTTCTGTAGCTGAAATTTTCTTTCAGCTGTACTTTCACTAGAGAAAAGAGAATTCCAGTAAACATGGGGGCACACTGGCACTGATAAAAATTGCCATCATTTCATTCACATCATCTCAGTAATAACAGAACAGAGCAGCTGAGGACAAGCGCCATAAACTTGTGTTCAAAACCTCAGCAGAAGGAAAAGGAGCAGTTCCCACATTTGTCTGCTTTTCCTGCATTAATGTGGAACTCCAGCTCAGGGACTGTTGGCTGCTTTGAGTTCACAATCTTTCCAGTCTGAAAGATCCCAGCTGATCTTTAAGCACAGCTGAAATAAGCAAGCTGTACAATAAAACTGGCCAATTTTGCTTCTTCCTGTCCATGATTGTGATTTTTTCTCTTTTTCTGTGTAGGTAGGGTAGCAGGATGCAGCACAAGCTGGAGCACCCACACATGGATTCCTGTGTGCACCTCAGGGCCTTGCCAGTGTTAAACACCCTCACTTCAGGAATTTTAAATATTTCCATATGAATTCTTTGCCTATCTGGGCACCCCAGAAAGACACGAGGATGCAGGGAAGCCAGTCCTCAAGTGCTCTAAGGCAACTCAAGTTTTCCTTTAAGATTTTTGTGACGTGTGTGGTTCACTGACAGAACAAATGCTAAGGCACCATATAGGGCAAATCTGGCCTTGCAAGGAAAAACACCTGACAGGTTCATATCAACTTTCTGTTCAGTGACCTCTTCCAGTTTTCCTGGTTCTTGTGCTCCTCTCAGACTAGTCCATCTCCCTTTTTTGCAAGCTGCGTCAATTTTTAAATGGTTTTCTTTACTCTTCCACACTCACAGTCTACAGAAAACAAAAAATTTTCCCAGTAGTACAGCCAACTCCAGGGATATAAATGCTCACAATACAATGATATCATTATATGAATAGCAAATCTGACTTTTACCACATCTTTCTCATTACCTCCCTACAGACAGTTAATATATTTATGACATGGAACATGCAACATAGATCTCAGAAGTATAAAAATAACTTTGGTTAATATTTAATAAGAATAATTTGGTATAAGAACAGCTTAATAAATGCTCACTCTGTAGCCACTGCGATGGAATACAGATTTTTTTTCTAAGTAAATCAAATGCCAATCTCCTTTACTTCAGGGGATAACATAAGATAACTGTGGAACTGGAATCAGAGGGTGACCTGGACACTTCCTTAAAAACCTTTGTGGCCAAAACCTACACCTCACTGGTTATTTCAGCCAGAAAAGAGCATTTGCCAGAAATGTCAGAGCAGTCATTCAAATATGACAGCACTGCTTTTCAAGAGGATTGCAACAGGTGAAAATATCATGTATTGCACTATTGAAGACTATTTAACTCCAATATTAAAGAAATAGCCCTCTGAATACCAACAAGACCATAAAAACCATGTTAAATCAGCTAAAATACATCCAATTTACATATTCAGAAATCACAAGTTAATATAGATGGTTACTCAAATAAGACATGTATGGTCATTTCTTAACAAATACAATTGCCTAAAACTTTTGTTTAAAGAGAGAAACCAAGACCTATTGATGCTCCCTTTTGGAAGGGAGCAACAATTTGAAATCCAGTTTGAAACTCAGTTGTGAACAGACCTGGAATGCCTATCTTTATTTAGTAGTGTGGCACAGAGAACCCAGTGCATGCTGAAGTCAGATGATTTGTTTCAAGCTTCACTTTGTCTTCTGTTTAGAGCACAGAAAAGCTGGAATGATCTGTAGGTACAGCAGACAACAATTTGCAACCCATCAGCAAGGTAGAGTCTTGATTTAAAACAAATTAAAAGCTCCCTCTTGAAAGCTGAATGCCACAAAATATAATTTTCATGGTATGTGCATGCATTAGGTTGCTCCAATTAAACTTGTAAAAAAGGAAAGGGAAAAAAAAAAGCTGTTTAAAAAAGTGTTTCAGGTACTCCAGCTATTATTCATGAAAGTGCTGTGCTTCCCAGCACTGTGGCTTATCAAGTATAAACTGGAATCCTACATTTTAAATGAAATGATCTGTAAAAGCTGCTATCTTTGTGAACATGAGATATTAAATAATTTCAGAGAGGAATGTGTGAATCAATTAGATTCAGCAAAATAGGTTCTGGGTATGTGAATATTGCGGATGCACCGAGACACCGTGTCAGAGAACAGTGCTGACTCCAACATTTCTCTAAACAAAGCACTCAACATCCCTGCTAGGAGATATATAACTTCATTTATACCTAAATGCCACAAACCCAAGGATATTTAGATTAATTAGCTAGCCTGCCTGCAAACATACCTCTTAAGAAAAAATTATTTGTCCAAACCGGTGTTTTTGAGAGTGAGCTAAAGATAAAATTGTTTCCTACTCATTTTCCCAAAGGAAAGCTTAGCTATCATAAATTATTATATTGTTAAAAGGGTCTCAAATAAAACCAAATTATAATATCTCATGCTGTTCATCTTTTGGCTTCTATCCCAGTACAGGGTCATGGCTCTGCACGGAAAACACAGTGGGGTAATAAAACTGCCTGGAGATAGTAAAATGCTTATTGTACAGCAAGCAACTATGTAGGACTTCTCCTTAAAAAAAAAAAAAAAAAAAAAGTAATCACTTGAATTTACTGGTGGAAGATTCCAGGGATTAAGTGCTCATCTACGATGAATAGCACAAAGGTATCAAAGGCAACGTTATTAAAACTATTATCACAGTTCATACTAAGTGATCTGGCTATAATTATAAGGTTGCTTTGGCTCATGGAAGAAAAACACCTCAAAGTCATGTCCTGGCTGTGTATAAGTCCTATATATTTGTTGAGATAAAGGGAAAAAAAAAAGAGAACTAATAGTTTTAATTGAATATATGAAATAGACTTACGTGCAGCGAAGTTTTGGGAGCTGGTCCCAGGTGTTCATAATTTTTATTCTGTTTTAATATTCATTATAGTATGTTCATGTACATTAGACATTGGAACACTGTAATTAGGAGATAAAATACTCAAACACAGAGCAGGGATAGTGAAGTACTGTTGATGAAGCAGTATTATGAGTGGTTAAAAGTTGATGTATCCTACTCTACCATCAAAAGAATCAGCTGAAAATCTCACTGCACCAGAAGCAGGGCCATTACCTTGGCCCTGCTGCCTGCAAAGAGCTGTAAGGTGTGGAGAAATGACCTCCCTCTGCCAGAAACCTGCCCCACTCCTGCTGTGGCTCTCAAGGCCAGTGATACTGCAATGGTACCTGATGCAAAGATCCACTCCCAGGGCTCAGAGTGTCAGGGCTTCAGTGTCAGGTGAAACTTGGCTCACAGAGAGGGGCAAAGGGCTGCTCCATAATCAGGGCAGCCACCCCAGTGCACACTGCTCATCCTCCCCGGCTCCAGGGTATTATCCCTTTCCAAATGAGATCCATGCTCTATTGAGCACTTGTAAATGAAGGAGATGTATACACGTGTTATCTGAGGTGACACAAATCTGTTATTAATAAGCATGAGGTACATTCACTCACAGTCTGTTTATGGTGTTAGGGAAGAGAAAGAGTGTGGAAGCAGCAGCCCACCCTTCCTCAGGGAAATCTCCTAGACAATAAACCTATTACTAATATTTTTTTAATTTGGTGGGGCTTTGTGAGCAGACATGTATCCTTAAGTCCTGCTTGTGCTGAAGTTTCACTGAGACAGTAATGGCATTATGCTGGTAAGCAGCATAATTAAATGCTCCAAAAGCAATTAACTAAAGTGCATGCCAGTACCACGCTGCTAGACACGGACAGAGGGTCAGCCTTCCCGAGAATTTTATTCCACATCCCGTGGTGAAGCAGCACACAGCACCAGAGCTCCTGAAGCCCATTCCCCTGATCTTCTCCACCTGCCCCTGCTCTGCCTGGGGTTTGTCCCCGGGTTCTGCCTGTGCTCCAGCCCAGCCGAGGGCAGCGAGGGCTCCCCAGTGTCCCAAACCTGGAACTCAATGCCCTTTCCATCTCCCCGTGTCAGGGCTCATTAGTTAATGACACACCACAGCAGGACAGGGTCAGAGCCAGCCCAGCCAGCCCTCCCAGGAGCAGAGACTGCTGCTTCACAGGAGGAAAACTGCCCTGACAGGGCCAGAAGGAGGGAAAGAGGAGCAGAAACAAGGCTTGCACAGGAGCAGAACGAACGGGGGAAGAGCTCTCACCGCTTTAGCAAAGGAGAGCAAGCTGCACTCCCTTAGACACTCCCTTTAATTAGGCCATGAAACACGCTCATTATCCTAAGCACATGCTCTCACAAGTAATCAGCTCTATGCACAAGGTGTCCTGTTGCCATTGACACCCATCAGACTGGACAATGGGCTAGATTGGATGGGGGAAAGTTACAGGGGAGGGAAAGGATTCAAACCCTTTCCACTGTCTGAGGTGATTTGCAAGAAGACTATTTCAGATACCATGTATGTGTCAATATTGCTTTCAGACAGAGAAAGGGGTTTGCATGTAAGAAGCACTGGCTTCACGTGGCATTTTAGGGGGCTGGTATTTTCTGACATTTAGTATTTGCTTCTTAATGACTGCTGTGATAATCAAACAAAACTGACAGGCCAAGTAACTTGTCCAAATAATATCAGAACAATTCCTCTGCTTTCTACAATCATAAGATCAGCTCTGCTGGAGGCAATCATTTGTCATGATGGAAAGAATTAACTGTGACCTATTAATTTTTTATCCTTAAAATTATGCAAAACCAATATCAAAACAACAGTTTCTCTGATGATCCTGAATTCCAATGCTACAATTCCAAACTCAAGAAGGAGAGTAGTCCTTGAGATTGGCAAAAGATGTTCTCAGCCCCTGGGGGATGGAGTGAGGGTTAGTGTACACAATACTGACAAGTTAGAAAGACAGAACGGCATAGAAAGCTGGGATTTCAGCAAAGGTTACCCATGACTAAAAATTAAAATAAGCATCCCATGACCTCGCTATAGCCACCTCAGGGAAGTTACAAAAATCCTGCTGTCATAACATATACAATATTTTGCTGTACAGAAAATAGCTTTTATATCTTCAAAGCAACACAAAATCCTTAATTATGGGTCATCAATAAATAGTCGATGGATGAAAATGTTTTTTAAAAAAATAGAAGGAAAAATCTACTGCCTTTTGCTACTGAAAGACCACAGACAAGACCATGGATACACAGCCATGGAGAAGTCAGGAGCAATGGGGACAAAAAAAGAGCCAAATGAGGTTTCTGCATTACCACAACACAAGTGAAACAGCACCACAACAAATTTGAACAAGGACACTGAAGTTGTTGGTAGCGAATTCCCAAACAGTGTGACTGTGTGCTTGGTACTCACCCAAAATAAGAAAACGCCAGGCAATGCTATTCAACATTAAGTTTGCATTTCTTTGGGCTATTTCACATAAGTATTGGCTTGTCTGTTCTCTTTGTAAGGTAGAACAAAAGGAGAATGAATGAGCTCAACTTGTAAGAGACCAAGAAGGTGTCAAGTTTCTAAAAGGTAATAATTCAAGGGTAATACAGAAAAGTTATTTCTTTTTTAAAATTAAATAAAAATACAGGCATGTTCTCATAGTAATTTATCACAGCTGCTTAATGAAATGAAGAAAAAATAGGTTCTGTAATAAAATATAAACTGAATATAATATAAACTGAAGAATGAAGAGGAAATTCATTATTTACTCATTTCTGTTACAATCTTCTCTGGTTGTCTCTAGAAGTGTAACTTCTGTTGCCAGCCAGCTTTATGTAAGCTCAGATATTTTATCCCTCATATAAATAATAAATGATAATGATGGTTACATGACATTAAAGATAGATTATAGGGTTTTCTAAGCTGGCAAAATGAGTGAGCTTTTTTTTAAAATTTATTAGCAGTTTTTATATGAATGAAGGGAGAAAATAGAAGAGAACAATTGTCTTGAGTTATCTTGTTAAACTTGCCTATGAAAAAGGACAAATGTTTAACTTCTATAACGTGTAAGGTCACAAGTTACCATGACTGAGAACTACAATATGTTCATTTTTTTCAGGGGCTGTTTTAACCAGTTGATTTACTCTCATGCTTGCATCCAGCTACAATTTTGATCATGTTTAGGTAATCTTTAATACTCCAAAATTTATGCTGACACTGTAAGCATACACAAGTCACCGAGTAGCTTTATTAGCCCCATTTATCTTGTGGAAATCCTGCTCCATTGACCAGTAATGTAAAGAGCTCCATCTGGCAGGGATGTGCCACTCAAGCTACCTGGGTGCCATTCATTAGTATTTTGTGCATCATTTACAGCCCTGCACGCATAAAATTTTCAGAATCCACCAAAGGGTCGATGTGCTCTGCCTTTACTATACCCAAAAGGCTTTTTGCTTGGCTTGGCAAAAAAAAAGCCCTCTCTGTTTAACTGGAGGGCAGGTAATCCAAATAAGAAGGGAAGTATCTTCACACCTCAAATTTGGCCGTGTCTAATTTCAAAAGAATTTAAAGCTTATTAAAAGCAAATTTTATTCAGCTGAACACACTCATGCCTCTGGCACACTTTCCTGCCAAAGAGGTAAAGACTCAAATAACAAGATAACCCAACATTTAATATATAATACATTAAGTGACACTGTATTTCCTACAGTTATTGTGTCAACATCTGCTAGTTTTGCTTTTAAATTAGAGGGGTGACAAGACCCACTGCTTGGTGGACCACAACATTTATGCTGATTTTGTTGTAAAATCTCGTGTTCAAAAGCCTGGCTACAGAAACTCACCCAAACTTGTTAATGGTTCTAATTTTTGGTGCAATTTCTATTAATTAGGGGAGAAACCTCTATTTTCTGCACTACAGAATACATCTTTATGTCTTTTAAAAAGTTGAGGATCAATACCAACGCTCATCAAACCACCAAACTGATAATTTTGGCTCCACTCTGGTATCACAAGCCAATAGCTGCCTACATTTGCAGCCAAAAGGCCTATGCAGTGGAACTGCATTGAAAAGTTAAATGGCATTGCAGGGATAAAAAGAATGATCATTTGATACTGTTTTGGGAGATGATTTTTTCAGGCTTCCTGTTATTCCATGTCCTGATTAGATGAAGCCCTTAAATGGAACATCCAATGCAAGCTGGGCCTGTGTTTAGGAGGAGTTGTGAATTGTTTGCTTTTTCTGTGGTAAAGATAGGAAAAAACACCTTCCAGGAAAGGAAGGCACGTAGTGGGTGTTGAAATTTTAATAATACAATAACATACCTTACAGGCTTTCTTTATCTCTCCCTAATTCCATTTCTTTCTTCCAACTCAAAAAAACCCCAAAAACCACCCAAACAAAAACAGGCTCCAAAACCCAAGAAAACAAAGCAGCAGAAATACAAGAGTGAAGAATTTTTTCCCTAGAATTAAGGAGCAGTAACACAACAACCTGGACAGGGTCTGTGTGGGTGAATAAAGATAACCCTTTTTAAAAAATGTTATAATACAGTGAGCTTCTTTTATCCTCAGTCCTGGGGAACTGCATTCTCTCACCCTCACCATACAGCACCTGCTTTGCCTCAAGCCCCAGATGTTTACAGAACATCATTCATCCACATGGGAACGACCTTCCAGCAGTGACAGGATCAGGATCAAAGTAAAACCAGCACTAAACCAACAAGAATTTCTAGCAAATACCAACTCATCAATACCTGAGAGTGCATATCTGAGTGACAGCTATGCAGAAATGCATCCTGGCCAGAAGCAAGGCCATCATGATCACCCTTGGAGGGTCTTTTAGAGATATTTATACACTCACACAACAACCTTAAGTGCAAAGTAAGGAAGAGCTTTGTGTTGCTATCAAAGAGTGAGCTGGAATGTCTGTTCAGCTTTGAAATAGTACAAAAGGTATGAAGGACCTTTAGCATGGTGTGCATCACACCACAAAGGAGTTCAGAGTGGGTTGCAGGGGTGGGCAAGGTATGAGTGACACACATGGATTTCAAAATCGTGTCCTCTTGGGTGCTTCAGGGTGGGTTAGGTGCAGTACTTTCACTTCACCTGTTTTCCCAATTACTTTCTGTCAAAGTAATCAACTCAAAGGCTGAATTCCCCTGACCTAAAATTGTCCTCACTCCTTTGTCACAAGGCAGTCAAAGACTCATAAGATTTGTGGGCTAAAATAAGGAACACCAAGACTGAGAGTAGAAATATTCCCAGAGACAGTAACACATCTCTCTGCAAAGAGCTGTGGCCCAATCAGGCACAGTGACTGTGGAAACCAAAACATTGCAGACATCCAAATCTGGCAGTAGAAGACATGAAACTCCCACACTTCTGAGGAGCTGCCACCTGGAGTGTCCTGACCTCATCATTCCCAACAGTGACATGATGGAAATCTCCCCACAGAGTGACCCCATGCACTCCTCCAAATTTTTAGGTAGGTATAGCTCCCTGAGTGCTGTTCTTTGACTACAAGATTTCATTTCTTCAGCCTAAATTTATGCTGTATGGTCTTATTTTAGTGCTAGACTGCATTACTTACTCGTTGCAGATTTGTGTAAGAAAGACGAGATTTTGTTTAAGGGAAAGAGAATTATGTGAAAATATCAGCTGATATATAATAGGTGTTCAGTCATTGTGTGAGAAGTAAGTGTGTGTATCTCTGTGTGTGCCTGCTATAAAAACATTTTCAGTTTTTTATGGGTCACAATTTTTATGCAATAAGCACCAATCATCTTTTAATATGGAAAACTGGAACAACTAATAAGTTTAACACATAACATAAAAGCTTGGTTTTGCAAGCCAGCTTGCTTTCTGTTTATCCTCATCTAGATGTTTAATGAAGTGGCTGCCATATCACACAAGTAGATGGGTTAAATGAATCAAACACAATGTTTTGCCTAATGAGAAGAATTTGCAGAAAACTTATGCAAAAGGTTAGATTATTTTCTTTAAACACAAAGATGTAACAGCAAGAATTCACAAAGGCCTCTGCTCCTGAGAAAGCTAGAAATCCTTATGAAAAGAAGAGGATCAAGTGTCACACAGAACTCTGAGTAATTATCAAAAACTTCAGTATTGTCTGTAAGCTGTTTCACTGGAAAGCTTAAAACCTGCATCTCTTTATTTTCTCACCTCTCCAAACACGTACAACTAAAGCAAGACTGCCACTGCTCCAGGACTTTTTAAAGTGATGCAGTGAAATTATTCACATGGAAGCAGCTGAGATTTTTCAATTCACCAGTACAGGGTGCTCGAGATTCTCTTGGTCTTATTACTGTCTTTGCATGCTCATCAGTGACACTGCTGGCATCACATTAATGTCACTGTCACCACTCTGTGTGGCTGAGGAGAGCAGTGGCACCTTGGGTGCTTTCCCAGGGGCTCTGGTCACAGGGAGCCTCAGGCTCACAGATCTACTTGGGAGCTTGGCAGGATGCAAAAGAAAACCATTGCTGCTGCTTCAAATCCTGGTGTGTTCCCAGCAAAGCAAGGAAACAAATCCATGAGCAACTGGGACCATCAGCAATCCAATAAGTTTTTTGCTGTTGGTTTTTCTGTGCACCAAAAAGGAGGGAGTGCGAAAGCTTTCTTAAGGCTGGGGGAATTCAGTCATGTCTGCACACTCTAAGGCTACCTGAAAACCAAGTGTTAACCAGTTTAACCTAATTCAGCCTTTTGCCAAGAATGAAAGAAACTTAATTTTTACAGCTTGGTAATATTCAAACTCAATTAATTACCTTTGGTAAAAGAGCTTTTTAAAAGCTCTGCTGACAAATCTGATGCTCACACACAGAAACAGAAGGACGGATCCCACAGCATTCTCTCTGCAGCCTGAAATCTGGCAAGTGCCACATCCTTTGCCTCTCCTCCAAGGCTCTGTCCTGTCAGGAGGGCAGTGGTTTCCAGCAGCCACAGTTTGTGCAAGAGCCTCTGATGCACATTCCAGCACCTGCACTGCCTGGAAATCCCTGTGGAAGGTGGCTTGGGGATTCCAGCTCTGTTTCTCAGAGATTCTTTCAGAAACTTCAAGCCAGGTGGAATGTGCTGACAGGATTTTCCGTGGCTATCACACCTATGCTTAGAAACCCTTTAAATCTTCTCAGATCACAAGCTGATAGGCACAATCTCTGTGAGGCTACTGAGCAGTGGAGAGCAGGGAAAGAACTGAAAAAGGCACTTTCTTCTTTTATCCAGAAACACTTTCATCTGCCTATAACTTTTCACAGAAGCAGCTTTACATCGTGAAGAAAATATAACATAGCTGATTAATTGCAACAAAAGGAGAACGAAGTGAGCACAGTGCTGAGCATTAGGTAAGTACACAATGTAAACAGTAACAGACTGGAACAGCCAGCAGAGTGGAAGTGATTGCCTGTAATTGTAGGTTGACACCAAAATTACTGGCTTCAAGATTGAATTTGGTGATAATGTAAATCACTCCCTGTTATTCTTTTCTTAGCAGCCTCTCTTATGAACTGTCTGAAGGAATGTCACTAGATTCCTCTCTAAAGAGCTAAATTCAAAGCATTTCCCAATTCCATTACGATTTCTGATGTTACTCGTTTAAGGAGATGCAGAGTTTGTTGCTTGGGTTTTGACATCCCTTTTACAATCTCAGTTGCTAATATAAATCATAGAATCATAGGATCATTTCTATTGGAAAAGGTTTTTAAGATCATCAAGTCCCCCTGTTTACACAGCACTGCCAAGCCCACCACTAACCCGTGTCCCCAGCTGCCACATCAACACATCTTTTAAATCCCCCCAGGGATGGTGACTCCACCCCTTCCCTGGGCAGCTTGTTTCAGCTCTCAACATCCTTTTCAGTGAAGATGTTTTTCCTAATATCCATTCTAATCTCCCCTGGCACAGCTAGAGGCCATTTCCTCTTGTCCTGTTTTTTGTTTTCTGAGAGGAAAGACCAACCCCCACCTCACCACAACCTCGTTTCAGGGAGTTGTAGAGAGGTAAATTATCCCCTGAGCCTCATCTTCTTCAGATTAAACCCCTCCAGTTCCCTTAGCTGCTTCTCATCAGTCTTGTGCTCTGGACTCTTCACCACCTCTGTTGCTCTCCTCTGGATGCTCAATCTGTCTCCATGGAGGCTGCAGGCACATTTGCTGTCACTAAAAGCATGCCCTGGTCACCTTTCCGGTTGTCTCCACCAGTAACTTGCTTTTACTACCACTTCATCTTTGCAGGACAAATATTCCTACAAAAGTTAGTGGTTACAGGTGCCTCCTGCAATGACTGAGGATCAGCTGTAATTGAATGGGCTTTTTCTTCAAGCTTTTTAACAGCAAGCAGAAAACCAGTGAACAGTTTTTGGAGGACCTAAAACTCCGAAGTGTTTACTGGTTTTTGGATCCTGGAGGATCTAAAACTCCCTCAGAGCACTTCTCTTGTGGGAGCTCCTTGTAATCAACCAACAAGCAAGCCAGAGTCAACAAGTTTGTGATCACAAAGCCACCTCCCTGACAGATCTGTCTTTCCTACAAGTAACACAAAGATAAAGGGAAGAAAAGACAGCAAAGATATCAATGCAAAGGCTGCTTTGCTATTCAGATTTGGGCCCAGAGCAGCAGCAAAATTTTGAAGCAAATCCCCTGATCTTCCCCACTTGCCAGAGGCTGCTGTGAGAGCTTGATTTGGGGAGAGTGGATTGGGCTCCCTGCAGAGGAAAGGAGAGCAGTCGCTCTTGTGCAGGTGCAGAGTAAGTGCTCTCCACCCCTAATGGGTGCTTGGCCATTTCCACAGCCTCTAAACACAGGCCTGGTGGAGATGTTTGGCCACCAAACTAAATATTTTAAACAGGATTACGCCATATTCAGCACAAGAAAAAGCAAAATAATTCTCAAGATCTACAGAGCACTTTCATGTGCACAGTTCAGCATTGCTGGCAACCTGCACAACTTGGGTCCTGTGGACCAAGGAATTTATTTGTTACTGCTCTCCATTAATTAGTTACAACCCACCTCAACAAGACTGAGTGCCAGGATACAGCATCTTTCTAATGGAGGGTACTGCAGAGGCAAAGAGCCTTTGGAGATAGCCCAAAATAGTAATTAGTTAATACTCAATTGATCAGAACATGAATGAAATAAACAGCATGGTTGCTGGCAGCATGATAGGCATTATGAAAAGCACCTTAGTTATTAAACAATCAAGTAGCACTTAGCTAAGGAGCTCACAGTACCAGATAAGAGACTGAATAACTGAAGAGGAAAAGGCACAGGAAATAGGGAAAAGCTATTATCTTGTCAGATCTTTGAGATTTTCTGGAGATAAGTTAGAAAATGTTCTGTATTACCCTGTCAAAAAAAAAAAAAAAANTTATTTATCCCAAAAAAAAAAAAAAAAAAAAAAAAAAAAAAAAAAAAAAGTAAATACTCTGGCTGTACTCAGTGCTATGTGACTCTGCACATCAGCAAACAAAACCAGTCAGGAAATGCATGCACAATGGAAAGTTGCTTTAATCATAAATCAGACAATGACACAACACATAAATATAACACTACAATTTACACACAGAAAATATAACTTGATTATCAACCCCCTTATTTATGAAAGTTAACTTAAAATTAGCACTTCAATAATCTACTATGAAGAAAAAATTGGAGCAGAATTGGAGACATTCAGTTCAGGCTTAAGGCATTTTAATGTGACTAATAAGCAGATTTCTACTGATTTTTATTCTCAAAAGACTACATTCAGAAGCAACTGGATCTGTGTTTCAACTAATTGAAGGTAAAATGATGAAAATTTGAGGCTAAAAAACCCCATTCACTGAATTTATCTGGTCAAATCAGTTTCAAAGGTATGATCTTGAGAAAAGACAAGCACCTCAGAAACAACTGATATCCCCACTTCTGTAGAATTCAAGACTGTATCTAAGAATTTTATAGATCAATCTCTTTATGGGCCTGCACCTCTCAGACCTCAACACTATGCATTAATTTTTGAGAAGGTTCAGCCTGGCAGAGTTTGCTCTGGTTCTGGTTCTTCTCTTGTGGCTGCATCCAAAAAGAAGGAAATGGTACTGCTGAGTGATTATCAGACTGGATAATCATGGATTTAACCCTGCATGGGCATGCTGATCTTAAAGGACATTTCTGGGGTAAAAACTCCCATCCTGTGCTGGTCATGGATATCCTTCAGAGCAGAGAAGAGATTTGCCAAGACATTTTTTTCCTGTAGCAATAGTATTTGCACCAGAGTCAGGCCCAGCTCCCAAAACAGAGCCATTTTTATCTCTGATATTGGGGCATCAGTATGGAAGGTAACAAAAAGCCATTAACACAAAGACCCATCAGAAAAGCAGGTGGGGAAATGCAGGATAAGTAGACAAAGGATTAGTCATAAAAAAGGCTTGAAAGCTTTCCTTGATATCTTCTATGAAGGAAAAAAAATACAAAGAAATTGTACAGAAATATGACAATGTCCACCTAACTTCAACAGACTTGCTAGCTTAAAAGTTATCCACCATGAAAATTAAAATATTGTAATACCAGTAAGGTAAAAAAAGATGCAGGCAAAACACCTCTGAAACCAAAGATACACTTTACAGCAAAAGCAGACAAAGTAGCTTGTTCATGTAGAGCTGTAACCTCACAAAGAAATGAAAATCAACTGGCATAATATCATTTGCTTGTGTCATCTGCACAACTGATTATTTTCACATCTCTCTGTCCCAAACACTCCTCAGCCTCACTTTGCCTTGTGCTGCTCCTTGTCGGATATTCACCATCTGAACCACTCAAGTATCAACCAACTCAAAAAGAAAACATTTGCAATTTCAGCACAAGTCAACACATGCCAAACTGAAATCAATCCCAAAGAATTTTAAAATATCGTTTCTTCATCTCTGCACGATTCTTGAAAAGTCATGTATATAAGTTTATACATTCACATGGTGTTTAACCAATATGGAATAATATAACCTGCTGTCACAAAATGCCTGAATGCAGAAGGAGACAAGAAGAACCAACATGAGAGAAAACACAGAATGACAGTCAGAACATGTTGAATGAGGAATGATTACTGGCACATTCAACTGAGAAGGGAAGATTTCTGGCATGACTACATTTCGAGAAAAAACATGGAAATGGCAGGAGAGGGATGAGCACAGAACTGTGTACAACAAACAGAGCACAGGAATGACAAAAGCCCCATGCATTTGAACCACAGAAAATTAGCAGTAAATGGAGATAATTTGGAAAGGTTTGCTAAGTAGGGGTGGAGTTTAGGGTAAGGTTCTGCTTGCACTTAAGCAATAAAATATACATTTGAAAAATGTTTCTTATCAATGAGGAGTAGGTGAGTCAAGAGGGAAAACACAGAGTACAGCTGACACAGCTGAACTGTAAACACAAAGCTACTGAAAACACAATCCAAGATAAGCTGAAAATAAAAACAGAGAATTACTATTTCAGTCAGAATTTCATTTTCATATCGAATTCATCCAAAACTGCCATTTTAAATGTGACTGAAATTGTCACAAAATTTCCCATCTGCCTCACAGGAAGGCTGAAAACTCTTGGAGACTTGCTGCATCAATATAGAAAAAGTTTGCTGCAAAGAGCATGGCTTTGTTTTTTCTAGAGCAGAAAGTATTTGGTAGAAAAGATAGAGTAGGAATCATTTGAGATTATACAAGTACATCAGCTGGGACCTTGAGTGATTTTGTTTGATGAGTCATGGGGTTGAGTAGGACAGATTTTGTAGCAGTGCTTTGGGTGGGATAGAAGGAGGGAATACACATGGCAGAGAGAGAGAAATGAAAAATCACAGTGAATAAGGCAACACATAACCATCACAGTCAAAAGAGCCTGTGGTAAAGATATTTTCAATTCCTGGCATAGATTTAAATGCATATTGTCTCTTAAATACATTCTGAAATATTAATATCAGACTGAAGAATGAAAACATTCAGAATGATATATTCAATGTGTTTTCCCCTCCATTTTACACAAATGGCACAATTGATGTAAGTCAATATGAAAATCAATGCTGAATATTTGGCACAGTGCAGAGCTGCATGGCAGAATCCACTGAGAACTAATACATTCCAAAAATTAAGAACGTGCGAGGAAATAAGAACAAATTAAATGTCAGTAAATTACATAAAGGTTTATGATTTCAATGATGAAAAAGAGTGCCATCTGTTAAAATTAAAGCAGCCTCTAGCAGGACAGGGCAGTTCAATATTATCAGTGGACAAAACTGTAAATTCACATTTTTAATTATGCAAAAATTTCCTAGTGTCCTCAGAAATTGTCCCACACCCCTAAAACACGTTCTCCTCTAGGAGTTCTTTAAACAGCAAGGAAAAGAAAAAAAAAGGAGTGTAAGCATGGAAAGAGGAAAGAAAAGACAAATGCAGAAGGGAAAAGATAGATATAGTTACTGAATGGGAAGTTTCTCTGCCTTTCTTTTAATACCTATGTATTAAAATTTGTATGTCGGGGTAGATTAGGAAGGAACTAAAAAGTTCCATCTTTTTTACAGAAATTACAGAAGTCTTCATTGTGCTGAGCTGGTCTACCCACAAACTGAAGAGCATCTGTTTTGTAGACGAACAAATAGGACTTCAAGGACAAGGACCAAAAGAAATTTCAGTTAAAATGTAATTATATGATGAAAAAAATGAGTCTGTAAGTGGTGTCAGTGAGTTCAATGTTCACTGCTGTGACTCCTGATGAGATTTAGTTGACTTACAAAGTTTTCTCCTTTTTACCACTAACAATCTGCCTGAGATCTGAACATCAAGTTGAGATGTTTATGGTCCATGCATCATCACCTACAATAAAGAGTCTACATTTGGGACTTAATTAATACAGCCAGGTCAGAAATCAGCTCATCCCTTCCCAGGGATGTGATGGCTCTGCAATGCTAACTGGTGTAAAGAATAGCACATACTTATTTTTCCACAAGAGTCAGCAGAAAGACTGAAAATACACAGGACATAGATCTACTGTCATTTCTTGCAGTCGCTTCTCTGACCTCATGCATTTTTTAAAATAACAAGTATTTTCTTTTCACTTGCCACAGCATTTGCTGTCCTTACTCAAGGGGTGTTTTGTCAGAAAGAGATGCCAGATCCATATAAAATTATTGGCACTTTTACATCTTGCAGCATCCTGCTTTTTCAGAGTCTTGTTAGTTTAGAAGTGCAAGCAATTCTTCTCAGTAAAGGTTGATTTAATTTTTCAACCATTCATAAGCTGATCTCCTTCATTTTGCTTACACAATTATATGCATATTCGAATATCTACAGGCCATGGTGGGGAGGTGATGAATGTTTTATTTCTTGTCTAGTCCTTCCCATTCCTGTCTGCCAGTTGTGTGATATTGGGCAGAAATACTTATGGGAAGGCCTCTCCCACCTCTATAGGTTGACTGCTGATTAGGGGATGAGCTAGGGATATATTACACGTAGAACTTTGAGTTTGATCTGGGCTCATGGATAATAACCACACTTTGTTCTTGCTGCTACTGGAAGAGGGTGATATGAGCAGAGCTACCTCATGCCAAATTGCTGCAGACTGACATCCTTAATTTTCAGAGGTAGGAAAACTGCCACCTCATTAAGAAGAACACTGTGTTATTAGTTTATTGGCATGCTACCAGCACTGGAAAATGCAGCATGCCTGTCCTTGTGGCTAAAGGCAAAAACCTGGAGAAGCTTATAGAAAATTATTTCTTTGGACAAGAAGCAGAGAAAGAGTGGCTTTAAAGAGACTTGACACAGCAGCTAAAAGTAAAGAAGTTTCTACTTGTGAATATATCCTTCCATTCCAGAATATCGCCCTAATCTGCGCATTTTCATCCACCTCAATTATCTTAAAGGCCCGTGAATTTGAGACAGCTGATTGACATTCCAGCGTGAAAAACTCCACAATCCAACAAAGGAGATGATATCACAAGCAGGTCAAAGTGCACTCCTACCATAATGCAGATTCCTCCCCGTTTTCCCCACCTTCTACATTCTAGTGACACATGGGAATAAGATTAATAGAAAGGAAAAGCAGCTTTCATTCTGAGCAGTCTTTCTGAAAATCAGCATTTCCAGCATTTCAGTACTTATTTGCCACAGCAGGGAGCTAATCCTTCAAAAAACCCCAACCCAATCAGCCAATCCGCCAACTGAACTGAAAGAATAATGATTTCTTTGAAGTTTTCTTTCATTGCACTGGGAAAGTTCAGATGTTCTTGCTGGGACAGTTCAGATGTCCCAACCCACACTAATTACCAGACAAGTCCTTCCCATTCATTTCCATTGTTAAATGCCAGAAGCCAAGGAAGGTAGGCCCATAATGAGGCCACTGCTGATTTTTGCACAGGTATTAATCTCTAGGCAAGAGCTAATTCTCCATCTGAAAAACTTTGTTTTCCAGCTTCTGAAACTGCTCTTTCATTCCTAGCGTGGTTTAATTGACATGTAAACTATCATGCATCTTGTTTTCCTTTCACATGAAAGATTTCTTGCAAGTGGAGTGTATCTAAAATGAATGGCTCTGCTCCATCATTGTGCACTGCCCTTTACAGGAGAAACTGCTAACGGGAGAGATGCATTGTTCTGGCTGGGATTTACAACCTCACATTGTCTAATTATTCACAATGCATTATCCATCATACCACAAACCTCTTCACAGGACTTGCGAAAAAATATTTGTTCCACTTAAGGAACAAAACCTAAAACAGAGCTATCAAAAGTATGCACAACCTGCAATCCTTTAATAATTTTGGGGGGTATCAATCCTGATGAAGTTCACTTTTTTTAGGCTTTTTTTTTTTTTTGAGCAATGAAATTCCTCAAAATTAATATGGTCACGTAGCGAGGCAAATTAAGTGTTGACTGAAATGATAAAATGTTTCTAATCTCCATCCTACGGAATTATTTTCATATCTTTCAGGTTGAAAAATCCTATTCTGCTTTAATTGGTCATTAACAATTATAACACAGTTGTAGAATTATGCTGGTAATGAGTAAAAAAGTATTACCTAAATATTATAAATTGAGTATAAGTAGATTCTGAAATATCAGCTGGGATTAGATGGGTAAAAACTGCTTCCTGATTATAAAGCACTTTAGGTCAGAAATTAAATACAGAAAAGGTAAAAAATTAATGATAAAGTTAATGTTAATGAGTGTTTGGAGTTAGGAGGAAATTATCTGATTTGTGCCTGGCTGTTTTCCACTACAGTGATATCCATGTTCCAACCACAACTGGTAAGTGGATGGCTTCCCTGTTTGCAGTCTTGACATGGCAGAGAGATTATGGGGTTTTGAGCTCATACTAAATTCCATCATCCCACTCTTGGTTCTCTGTGGCAATGGGGTGACATTTTTGCATCTGCACATGAGATACAATCCTCACAGTGCCTCACACTCTTTATCACACCAACCAGCATGGTGAGGATGTCTTGGACATCGTTGTGAGGGCAACAGGATCACCTGCAACTCCCTGGTGACTCACTGGATAAGAGCACAAGATTTCTTGGGGTTTTCAGTTCCTGGGTGACAAAAATACAATAATCAGGATTGCTCCTATAGAACCAAACATGTCTGTGAAAAATACAGTAGATACATCAACCTTCATTTATCTTGCTGTGGTGGACCCCTGCAGCAGGTCTCCAATAAACACTGCATCTATAAAAGCTCTTTTTATTGCATGGGTAAGAAAAATAAAAACTTCAGTGCCAGAAGATACACATGGTGCCTCTACAGCCAGCCCTGAGTGCAAGATTCCCACCAATCTCACCTGAAATATTAAGCACTTTACCACCCAGACTCAGAGGAATAAATTCCAAGTTTCTAACGTTTAAATGGATTCCTGATCCCACATGCAAACTAAGACATTCTTTGAGAAGTTTAGTTTTCCAAACCAGGCACACAGGGTGGTTTTCTCAGTCAGCTTGCTAATGCTGTTCAAATTGAACCACAATTTGCACCTCTGCTCAACGCTACTGATAAGGAGGAGTACAAAGTGATTAGACCATCACCAACACAGTATCTTACAGCAATTTCCTTGTGATGAAAAGAACCACCTCCACTCATTTTCATGCTTTTCACTTTTCCACCAGAGATTATGATAAGCAACGTATTTCCATACGTGTTGCAACAGGATGAGACCGCACGCGCAAAGATAATCAAGAAGAGCAGAAAGTCGCTTCCACTTTCCTTTAATCTGTTTGCTAAAAGCTGTCATGTTCTGCCCAAATTACTGTCATTTGTACAGAGCACACTGTGTTAAATCTTCAGTCATACTACCCAAATATGAGAAGTTTGGAAGCAGCCATAACGTAACTGGTGTCAGATCACCAGAGTTCACATGTTTCCAGGAGTCTGACATCTCCAAATAACAAGGACAGCTCTTTATTGCATTTTTTGGAAGTGTGTCCGTGTTTCAGACGAATCACAGACATGTCTCTGCATCTGTGGTGATCTTTCTCTGAAGCATTTCCAAAACATATGAAAACACAACCCACTGTGCAGTTTATCTGCTGCCTCAGAGAGGTCTGAGCCAGTCCATTGAAATTCTGTAGAGTTTGCCTCACTTACTTGACATCCCAAGCATAAAGCAAGAGGCACCATCAATAATCTACTGCACAAAAAGCTGGCTGCAAATACCTTCTCAATGATAGATTAAAATCACATCTCTATAGGGACAAAGTTCATATCTGTACAGGTTACTAGCACAGATTTATCAGCCTAGAAATTCACTTTGAAGCAGAGGAATAGTTGGCGGGTCAACTCAGTTGGCTTGTAGGATCACACCAAGAAGATGAGCTCCACACGATGATATAGACAGATTTTTTGTGGGTTTATCTTTGGAAGAGTGTTTTCTAGGCCCAACCACATTTTTAATAGCTATTACCACTTATCTAGGATAAGAAACCCCAATGCAACCTGCCTTCAAGTTAATGGGCTGCTCTGGGAAGCATGGTACACTGAATAAAACTCTGATATATTAGTTCCACATTGGAGTGTGGAAAGAGTTAGAGGCCTAATTCTCCTCAGAAACCAACAAAGAATCTATGTAGTGCATGAACGGGGGATAGAGGCTTGTATATTTATATGTCTCTATTTTTATTCCAATTCCTAATTATTTATTTAAACAGCAACACATAGGTGCCCACACATCAAGACATTCTCTGCAGTTCCTGTATTAAAGACAGTCAGAAATAATGGAGGAGCTGGATGCTCGCAGTACAAACCCGTTTCAAGTGCAAAATATCTCTGTGCATCAAAATAAATGTGAGGTCAAAGAAAAGGGGTAGATTAAAACTCATTTCAGAGCCACACTCCTACTTACACTTTCTGAGTGTAATCCAAAGCTTTGATTCTGCATACATGCATTCATTTAACTTTGAGCTAGGAGGAGTGAAATTTCTTGTAAAAAATTAAATTATACATGTGCACTTGGAGACTCAGATCCTCATATACTCTGTTTACTCAAAAGGATAAAAGAGCCAGAAAAACATGCTAGACCAGAGAGAAACAAAAAGCAGATTCCTCCTGGAAGAGCTACAGCAGCTGCTTACATTAGAATCAGATTGGCTCTGGCTGTTCAATATTTAGACTCTTCTGTAGCACATATCCAACCTGGACTACAACTTGACTAATTATGTGTGAAAGGCTTCCACTGAATCACATGCCTACGTTGAAACAGTCGTTAAATATTTATAAGTAAAGAATCTTACAGACACCTGTAATAGTTCCTTAAAAACAAAACACAGCCTTCTATAAAAGAGTAAAACTCTTTATATTTCCTGAAAATACAAGGGTTGAGGATACTTGACATCTGGCAGAATCATGCCTTATTGCAATTTTATTGGAAGGCTTTACACCTTTTCCACAGCTGGTAAAAAAAAAAAAAAAAANATATTTGATCAATGGAAGTTTTTTTATTAATGTTTGAAATAATTAAATTATTAGTGATATGGTCATAGAAATCTCACACAAATCATTATCTCTTGGGAGAATCCTAAAGAAAAATCTTCAAGGAGCAAAGAATATTTATATTTCTCTTTTCAGCAAATTTCAGCTGCTCATACTTTATGGAGGAACTCTGTGTAAAGGCAAGGCTTTCCTGCCAAAATCAAAACCTTCAGCATGTATTTTTTCCCAGGTTCACTTTTAATTTATTGAAAAGGCAAAGTTTGGACTGAAGCTGACTTGCAGTAAAGACAGTGTGGGTTGAGGAGTTACTGCCATATTTAATGCATCCCTGTAGGTAGATGTGTTCTTTGGGACACTGGGTAATATCCTCTCTGGGACTTTCAGCAGCTTCTATGTCTCCCTCTATCTTAGTTTTCACACCTAAAAAAATGTGAATGTGAGCACATCTGTGCTGTGCTGCAGAGCCCTTTCAGATTTTAAGGGTGAAAGGTGGAAATTAATGTGAGCTTCAGTCCTCAAACCATGACAATAAAAATACACAATCGTGTCTGATAGTCTGAAAAAGTACCAAAGTACTGCTAAAATAAGCACAACAGCTTTTGGCTTTTGAGTGTATTTGTGCAGTGCCATTAGAATCAGAGAAGCTGCACAGACAGAGAATGAGGAAGGATTTTAGTCACAAATTACAGGGCTGGGGTTTTTTTCCTTAAAAGCAGTTCCAGTGGAAACAAACAAAATTAAGGAAAATGACAAATTATTTCCCTCATCATGGCAGTATCAAGTAGAGATTTATGCCTTTATCCTTTGGGGATTTCTATGACTGCATGAAACTATGAAAATTATATCCAAGGTAACAAAATACAGAAAAATACAAAATAACTTCTACCACCCAATCAAAGCAAATGTAACCTGGGGGAAAAAAATACAAAAAATCTGTAGACCAGAAATCTCCATCATTTCACCTTTGGATCTCAATAAATACTTAATTCCTTAATTTCTTCAAAGTATACAATAAATGCCTCCATTTATCCACAATGCAGCCTGCCAAAACCAGCCTGGCAAACCATCAGGAGCTGGAGCCATTTGTGGTGGGACCTGGGTGTTTTTTACTGGCTGTGGCAGAATCCCTGGGCAGTTCTGTTGGGTTTATTTCATGCACACAATATACAGGAGTATCTCTAAGGCAACAGAGAGCTCCTGAGCAGAGACCAAAAGGCTTTATAAAAACACGTTCTGAGAAAGCCAGCTCAAGGAAACACTTTATTCTGAGGTTTATTGGAAAGAAACTCTCTTACAATCATTAACAGCCTGTTGTAGACTCAAGTAGAGGCTTATTTTTATAATTTAGGATTTACTTTTAAAGTGTTTGCCTTCTGAAGACGTGCACAATAAATTCATTTCAGCACGAGACAGGGCCTGAATGTATCAATGGTGACCAGTGGGAATTGTGTTTATCACTTCCACACATTTCAGATACCTTTTTTTGTGACTACTGCACCTCGAGAGGGTAAAAACCAGCCTCAATCTTGAAACTAAAGGTCCTGTTTAAAGGATTGACTGACTTAATAAAGACAAAATTTGGACAGGAACCAGTGCAGGCACGCCTACAGATAAACCCATTTCTGGCTGGGTAGGTTTCTTTTGCAAGAGTTATTTATGTGTGATCTGGTGACAACTATTGAAATTCTGAGCAAAATCTTGCCTGTGCAGTTGGGTCTGGCTCTGCAAGGCTGATTATTTCACCCAGTGCTGTTCTCTGTAATCCCATAGGCCAATATTTTGCTACTACAGTGATGGGCTAGCTAATTGTAAAAATTTTAATTATGGACTGATAACTTTGAAAACTCTAATTTCTTTCAGAAAAGAAACATGAATCACCAGGAAATGAAATAACTGCTTTCGGATCAAAATACTAAACCTAAAAATGTCTATTAGGATCCATAGTAAACTGTTCCAGTGGACTTTGAAGTGGAAATTCAGAGAATTTTATGAAATTCTGCGAATCTTGAGTTACACTTGGAATTCATTTCCACTGGGTTATCAGAACTGAGCAGCTACTCCATGAACAGTAATAGGTACAGATAAAGAAAAGCAATAAAATTATTACCACTGCGTGGAAATTATGAAAATGTTATATTTAAAGTGCTCATCTGGAGAAAAACCCCTGCTGCATACATTTCAGCAGTGTTATAGGTTTTCCTGCAGGCCTGCATATGAGGACTTCACACAGATCTTGAACTTGCTTGTGCTTTCGTTGTTGCTTTCTTAAGAGAATAATATTTCCTTTCCTGTTCCTGTATCAGCCAACATCTTGACTTGTATGCAAAGGAATAAAAACTGCAACACAAGTTTTAACTTCTGTGCTCTTTTGGGCTCAAACCTCCCTCCAGTGACAGGTGTCAATTTACAGCAGTTCCAGCTGAGGTACTGAAGGGGTTCCAGATCTACCATTAGCCCCCGACCCTCCTGCCCTGCAAGGACAATGGAAATCCCAACACAATATTGAGTCTTTCTGTTCCTTAGGTTAAAAAAATCCTCCTCTAAATGCATACATATATACATGGCTGCCTGAGGCTTTCAAGGAAGATGCTTTGCATCAGGCTTTCAGAAAGCTCAGAACTCCTGTACCCTTTGTTGCCTCTCTCCTGATCTCTGGGATAAACTATAGAGCTGCATTCAATTTTAGTCGTTTACACTTAATCCTGGAACCCGGGAGAAAAACAGCACCCTATTTTTAGTTGAAAGTCGTTTGTAGTGGTAAAAACTTGGGTGGTGCTCATAAATTCCTAGGAGAGAAAGTCCAGCTAACGTGAAGTGTTGACAGCAGCCAAGGCTGCTGCCTATCAAAGTGTTAGAGCATAAAGCAACCCAGTAAAACTTTGTCATCCAATGTGCTGGTGGAGCTGCAGGGCAAACAGCCTTCAAAGAACACACTGCACTGCCTGGGAAACCCCAAATCTGATTTAACAATAAAAAACAAATAGAGTTCAACAGAAATTACTCAAAAATCGATGGAATTGAATCTTATCAGTTAAGGGGTTTTTGAGCATATTAGAGAGCTCTGGTTAGGGTATCTCATTGCCTGTTGTTTTATATTTGATTTTGCTAAAGGGCATGAGACTCTATTTTATTCTTTAACAAGACACGAGTCTTAACTTGGTCTTTGTTCACTAGAGAGCAGAGGCTGCAGACATGGCCTGCTTCCATTGAGGGGGTTGGAAGGGGAAAATGTGCACACTTCCCTGCTCCACACCCACATGCCAGAAAACAAAACACATTCACTAACATCAGCAGAGATTCAATTACAGAATTAATCCTTTCAAGCAGGTGGTTTCTGGTGAATCCAGTGCCAGAAACGGGCTCCATGTCAGGTAAATCCAACTTCTACTGCCAAGGAGTTAATCAAATAGTTATTATAACTTATTACTTGTTTAATTTGAGGCCTGCAAAGCATTGTAAACATTTCCTAGTTATTCATAAGTAGCACACCAATTATCTATGTCCAGATACCAGAGCAGATAGATAAATCAATTATTTTGCAATTTAACACATGAATTAATGCATGTGTGTCTGTGTCTGCACACATTGTTCAGAAATTTATCAACAAGTCTGTTTCTTACATCATTTGGCATCTTTTCCACCAGCAAAAAATGGCAAGGAACCCTTAAATACATATGTAGACTGTCACATAAACTACAATAACTCGTACTAACAGCTTTAAATCGTGAAGTAAAAAATAAGGTTGTGATATTAATGTTCACTGGCACTGATTACACATCATTGTACAGACAAAGGAGCTGTCAAAGGGGATCAGGAAACTCTGGCCTTTTAAATGCTTTCACTGAGGGTGGCTAAGTTTCAGAGAAAGTGAACCTCCCTTCCAAGTATAATGCACTAAACCAATTACACCAAACACAGCAGGTGATTAGCTTATGCCCTGAAGCATGAGATTTGATTATTCTTATCTTGGTTTGCATACTGGAGCTACAAATATTATTAACGGTCATAAAATCATCCAGCCTTAAAAAAACCCCAGAAAATTTAAAAATCTAGTCTGAAATTTTGATTTGATGACCTCTGCATGTGGCAAATTCTAAATGTCCCTTTTGTTTAAGCTGAATGCCTTAGCTGTCATGTGGTCACCTGTGTTCATTGGTATCACAGGACATGAGCACAAAACCTGAGCACTTTGTGTGCACTTTGCCCCTGGAGAGGAGGAGGTGTGAGCTCCACAGCTCTGGGTAAGAAGAGTCCATGCAGATCTAGATGAATAATAGAGCATTTAATTGTCCTTGAGGTCTTTTCAAAGGGAAGCAATGAAATCCCCACGGATAGGGATGCAGGGTTTTTCATGATTAGGTTACTGTTTAATGGGAATGTAACACTGCCAGAGCCATAGAAAAGTGATCCAGAGACCACTGACAGCAATGGGAAATTTTCCATGGATTTCGATGGACTTTGAGATAACTAAGCCTTAGATGAGCTAAATCACACTGCCTAGTTTGGGCTGTGGCTGAAAGAGATGATTCCCAGTCCTGTTTAAATTAGGGTGAACCACCAAGGAATGAGTCACAACCTCTCTAAAGATCTTTCCCCAGCCAACCCACAGACCAGGCTCTGTCTCAGTGTGGAGCACTTCCACCAAGGCATGTCAATTTACAATTGCACTGCTTGGATTTCAAGTACCATTCTGCTGCCCTGTTACTCCACCGTGAGTTTTTCCAAATCCTCCAGATTTTAATACATCACCCTGCACTGGGAAGCACGTTAGTGCAGAGTCATTTTGTCTTAGCAATAAATAATTTCCTCCGAGACGCAAACAACAGCTCCTGCTTTTTGAAAGCTTGGCTTGGGAGAAGGTTCTTGGATAAATAGCCTCACTTAGAAAACATATTTGCAAAAGCCTTTGAGAAAGTGCCATGTGTATGACAGTTTCAAATGGTGCTTTAAGAACACTGTACTCGACCTGACACAAAACTGAAGACTTTTTATTGGAACTTCCAATCCAAATGTCCTTCGGGCAACCAGCTAAATCATAATGAGTTGTTTATTTGTGTTTGGTCTTTGAAACAAAAAGAAAGCAAAGACTGAATCAATGACCAAAAACATGAAATCAATCACATTAAGAACACACTAAGGAGTGTCTCTCAACTGTTTTGGGTTGCTTAGTCCATTCCCAACAAGCATTTAGGATCTGAACGTGCAACAGAGTGAAAGAGTACATTTGAAAGACCCAACAGCAAAATGCAACTTTAAGGTTATGATTCTTTTTTATTTTTCTTTTTTTAAAGACTGTCAAAGAGTACATCTTTCTTTTGTTTCAAAGTGGGAAAACTTTAGCTCTTGAAATTTATTAAGATTGAAAAGGTAATGAAAGCTGCAGTTCCTCCATTACTGATCCCAAGGCTGCTACGCTATCTGGGAGCATGGCTCAAGTTATATTGACACACAAACAACTTTCCAGGAGACCTTGGAAAGAAAAGGAACCAGTTGAGTGAATTAACTGGTGCCTAAGGTCAGTTTGTTGCTCTGGCCAAGTTTTCCTATGTGAGTTCATTTAAGGACTTCATTCCCTGAGTTCAAGATGTTGATGTCACTGAGACCCAAATATCTCTTGTCACCTGCATTCCCTGACCCTGTTTCAGCCAGGAAGGGATCTCACACTGAGCATTGTTATGGGACCATAATGCTGCCCTGTTCTTGATTTGCAAGTCAAACTAATTGAATTATCAGCTACACTTATTTTCCAGTGATGCAATAAGGGAGAAATCTCAGGATGTAAAAAAAGGGAAATACATTGTTGAAACAAACGTTTGTTCTGTATCTTTTCAAAGAAGGAGCTAGAAAACAAATTTAATTTGCCATTTATATCTGGCAGCATAACTTCTAAAATATTGAACTGCAGAAGAATTTTATTAATTTAATCCAAATGTGAAATTGGGAAGCATGTCCACTCATTCAGGCCCTAGCAGCTCATAAATTGGGCTTTTCTTATTTCTCTTATCAAGTAAAAGAAAGCCAAATTACTCTATGAGCACTGAAATTCTCAGCTGCTCCATTCCCAACAACATCTCAGCTAAACTCAACTCCTAATTTGGAATTTGAGATAGCTATTTGTATATATATGTTTACACATACATCCTAAAAATTCATGTATGTATGTGTATGCATACACCTACTCCCTACACACGTACTCTGTGAGTAGGCACCTGCCTTGGCAATCTCTTAAGCAGACAGATTGAATACACTTAAATTGCTACAGCTTAATAACTTTGAAGCTCCCCATGAATTGATTTTAGTGCTATTATACTGCCTTATCAGCAAATCCCCTGTCAAAGGAAAGGATTTGAGTGCGTGTTCATCTGCCTGTGTGTGCATGCCTGTAAATAAGGGAATTTTACTACAGGGGTAGCAGAACCTACAAATCTAGCTTTAGGAGTATCATCTGCAGTGCACAGAGGTCATGTTTTATGGGGGAAAGGATAAGAGAAGGAACATCTTATGGACAAGGTGCTGCACTAGGATTTCAGAGGCTCAGGTTCAACTTCTTGCTCTGCCAGAGGCTGCTTCCATGACCCTGGACCACTCACAGTTAAACAAATGTTCAAGTCATCTTTTGTCTGAAGGGCAGCATTGCCTTTCCCTCCTCCTTTGTACTTGCACATAGGTTACACACACTTTGCACCAGGTCCTGGGAGGTTTTTTACTCTAGGTAAATACAGCAGCTTACACCCCTGTACACCTTACAGCCCTGCACCTATGAATTTCAGTGGCACACAAATACTTAAATAATTATACTTCACAAATGAGGACCAGAGTTTTCATATCACATTTCAGCTGTCAGTATTCTAAGAGAATACACATTAATGCCATATAAAGTAGGGGATTACTAAGAGGAAAAAAAAAGAGGGAGTGGTAATCGAGCAAGGATAATTAGCAGGATCTGTATTCCTACCAGGTATTACACTACACCAGCTAAGAATACAAATGAAAGGGTCACATATACAAACATTGTATTTACATTATTATAGCAAAGAGAGATCCAAAGTTACAGTTGTCATCGACAATCATAACTTATTTTTATAATATCCTATCCGTGAGCCACAGAATATTTTTCTGACAACAATCTAGGAAAATGATGGCCAGAGCAGAATTTGAATGTAATAAATTAGGAGCATTCCAATTTTTTTTTTTTAATGGCAGATTTGGGAGAAAGATCAGCCTACCAAACACAGCTTCAACTTTCAAATGTTATTTTTCATGTGTGGACACTGTTTAACAAGTTACCTTTTTATCTTTTTTTTTTTTTTTTAATCGATTCTTTCCTTTGAGCTTGACATGGCCAAGAGCTGGGCAAGCGGCTCCCTCTGGTGCTGAACCAACGAGACTCTCCAGGTTTTACAGACCTTGCTGTCAGCACTTCGGTTTGGAATCTGACTGTTCAAACTCAAAATTAAGAAAGACTGGCTTTGATACTCTGCAAAATTATTTCTTTTCGTTCCTAGCTTTAGGCAAGCAGTGAAATTCTCTTTGGAGAGACAGCTCTGAAAGCACCACACCGCTCACTATGGTATCACCATGTGACAAATCTAAACCAAACACAACCCACTGCTTTGGTTAAGAACCAGCCTGAATATTTGAAATATCAAATATTTTCTGAATTAAAGTGACACAGCAGCTCAAGTATATTATCAGCCAAATGTCAAGTAGCTTGCTGGACTAACACCAAGCACAACTTTTTGTGCTTAGAATTACACATTTTTGTGTTTATGCATTTTTTAGTTCTGCTAGAATTTTCACTCTGTGAAACTAAGCCACCATAGTACTGCAGTTAGTACTTCTCTGAATTTCTGACCCTACATAAAATATGGAGAAGAGGTGCAATAGCTGGCATCACAGATGTTACCATTGTTCTATGGTACTTAAAGTTGTGTCACAATTTTCATTACATTTTCTTTATTATTCAGAGCTGTTTTTAAAAAGTAAAAAATTTAAAAATATAAATTTCTGTCTAGGAAGTTATAATTCTCAGGGAAATCTGTTTATACCCAAGGAGAAAATGAAATTTTAAATAGTTTTTAACGAAGCATAAAAAACCTAACTGGATTCTAATTCCTCACAAACACTGATTGTTTTCACAAATCTAATCTAGGTTTAGAATAAAATTATTTTGCTTAAGAGACCATCATTTTATGAATGGCCAGGCCCACATACAAAGGGATGCTTGGTTATTTTGGAAGAAACATGCTAGAAAAGAATTAAATGATGCTGCTTCACAAGAGCTGAACAGCATCCATCAGGGTCCAACACGTGTTGATTTCCTCATGTCAAACTCTGCTCATCTTCAAAGATCATTACAAAGGGCAAGCTCACAAGAGGAGATCATTCCTTGCACTGCTGGTGTTTGAACCATGAAAAGATGCCAAATGAAGACAGACCTGTGGCTCCCCCATTAATAGGAATTCTAATATTTCCTTGCTTTATCTGCCAGAGCCTTTATACAAATTCTCCCAACTTTTGAACTATGCAGTGTTCTACATAACGATTTGAAGAGGCAGCACTGTATTTTTTTCCATCTGCAGTGAGCTTTCCAAGCATTCATTAATCCTCACAGCATCTCAGGGTAGCAGTTCAATTTATGGATGGGAAAACAAAATAGACTGAGTGCTGGAATTCATTTTAATGTAAGTGCCAAGCAAAGGAATGAGAGTGAAAGTGCTCCCAGTGTTTCTTCCTTGTGGAGACGCAGCAGCTGAAGCCTTGGACATGGGGCTGCTGCAGAAATCTGGCACAGCATCATTGCTGCATCTCAGCCCCAGCAGCTGGGTGGAAAATGGAAAGCAAAGCCTCTCCATCCTTCTGGTGAGCTGGGTATGGTGAAGGGGTGAAAAAGGAAAAACGGGGGGAAAAAAAAGACAAAGAAAAACAATTTGAGGCAGGAATGATGGTGATGCAAAATATTGTTAAACAGTCAAAAAGGAAAGCTGTGGCACCCTTTAAGGTCTTCTCCATCATTAAGGTTCCAAATGCTACAAAATTTATGTTCAGGGAGTGATCTTGCTCCTCATTATTCTAGCAACCTTACTAAAATATAGAAAGTGTCAAGTTTGGCCTCAGCAACAAGCTTCAAAAACATCAAGAGTTGCAAGAGTGCAGAATGATGGATGTGAACAAAGAGCAATGAAATCAGTAGGGTTTGCATACTCTAAAAAATGCTCTGCTCTTAAAATGTTAGCTGCAGCATATGTTGCAAAACAATAGAAAATCTCTTTTTCTTTAATAGTCCCTTAAAATAATGTTTGTGGTTCAGTATTGGTCAATCTGTGCTAAGGCTTTCACTTGCCAAGTGGTATTTATCTCTGCATAGGCTACAATGTGCCAAACAAAGGCTAAAAGCCAATCTACGCTTTCATATTTGGATTTTTTTGAGAACAAGCAAATTAAATAGCAGAGAAAAGTAGTGTTAACCATGCATTTTCTATTAATTCACTGAAGACAGAGAAGTTGACAGTCACTCCATGATTAAATGAAGAGCTCTTTCTTCACACAGACTTGCTGAATCTTTTGTTGTACCTATTAACTCCAATGACAGTGCTGCAATCCCTCTGTATTCACACTGAAATTTGAATCAAACCACACATCATTTCTGCAGTATTTTCGCATTACCATACAGCATAGTGCATGTAAATATCTATATATAATTACTTCTGCTTTAACTGAGCCTACCAAAGATGAGAAAAGTTCTCAAATGTTTGATGATTTTCTTTCCAGAAGTCTCTCCAGGTGTTTATTTCCCTGGGCATGCTGTATTTATCTTTCTGACCACTGTACTTTCACACAATATTCCAGTTCTCCCACAATTTATGGTGCTTTCCCATGCTGTGAACACCCAGACTCAGCGAAACTGTGGTAAATCACAGAACTCAGAGTGAAACCTGAATTCCTTGGAACACAAGTAGTATTTATATTTTCATCACCTTCTTGTGCATTGTCTTGAGATCATTTTGGCTCCTGGTTGTGAAAGGAATACAAACAATAACTAATAAAACCTCAGAACTCAGCTCATCTAGAAGTTAATAACATCAAATTTTCATTTTACTGCCATATAAATTGCTACCTGGCTATGCCTTTCAGTAAAATTTCACCTGCTTTTAATTTTCCAATAAATATGTTCAATTGGCACCAGTCCAAATTTTTCTGAGTTCAGGAGCTTGGGTTGGGGTGTTTTTAATAAATTCAAATATGTCTCAGCCAGAGATGAGGTCTTACCAAAAATAACAGATAAGCCAATTCTGAATAGTTGTTGAGTAAAATAAAAGGCAGGAGTCAAAAATAAATACCTGTAAGTATATCCCTATTTCTTTAAGATAAACTTTCACCATATTGAATGCTGGAAAATAACTCTAAAAAGCTTTAACCAAATTTCTACGTCAAATTTATATTTCCAAATTCAGAAACCTGAATGCTGTTTTATGGCAAATGGGATGGAAACTCTTCCATCCACTTCAGAGGAACAATTTCCTTCCTGCGAATAATAAAGTTCCTCTTGATAGGAAATGGATCAAATCCTAAATAAACAAATAAGCACATCTGGTATTTATTTATCCCAGTCCTTGGAAATTTTATGCTAATTGCAGTTCTGTTACTAAGGCTCTGGAAAACATAGTTGGGTTTATATTATTTTACTGGAATCCACAGATAGAAATGTTTTCTTTCCCAGTGTTTCTCCCCTCTGTATAGTATATGCAGCTGATTAACAGTATAGTTGACCAGTTCCTACTATTATGCTCAATTAGTAGCAATTTATCATCACAAAAATTCAATATGTCATTTTTTCTGGCACCTCTTCTTTCTAGCTTCATTCTCACTGTTTTCAGTCCCCTCATCTTTCTCATCCTTCTCTTCCTTCTGGGTAGGTAACTTGACCAGCTCCTTCCTCCACAGAGAAAATACATCTGAAAACTTCCCCCAAACCACAGTCAAGGGATTGTTCATGTTGATAAAACTACAAAATTTCCTTTTGGAAATATACTTTGAGGTAGACACATGCTTAAAAATCTAGAAAGGCTTCAAATAATTTCATTCTTCTTCCTGACTTTGCAAAAAGTTCTGCAGCTCAAAAGACTCATGCACAGGTATTGCTGTTTCCTAGAAAGTTGCAGAAATCAACCTCACATCTGGTATCAAAACAACCTGGTCTTTTCCACAACTAAAATTGGTCTCTTGTGAAGCTTTAATCCTATTTATGCAAAGCTATAACCTTAACTGGATATACAGCAGATTTCTGGCAATTACTCCTCTTCTCCACATGGACCTCCCCAGACAGATGTTGAACTTAAAGCTTGGACCACCAATACATGGAGCCCAGGAGAAATCTCTCCAGCTGTCAGCAGCAGCAAACTCTTATCCTGTGCACTGAGAAGTTTTGATATGAGTGCGAAAGTTTTCCAACTTTTTACACGAGAAAATGCATGTCCAATGCAAGCCTGAAGTTTTAATTTGGTTTTCTAACTCAGCAAGATGTATCCAACCAGGCTTCGCGTGCAACCTCTACACATTTCTTAATCAGTTGTTGATTCACTCCAGACTCTCTGAGAAGCATCCAAATTTGCTGACAGTCAAGTGACAGAACAGGTACGAGGAACTCTGCAGGACTCTGAATGCTTGTGTCAACTTGTCTTAAAAGAAAATAAATAAAAAGGCAACTGCAGCACATTAGTGGGCACAAGAAAGGGAGAAAGCACTCATCAGTGTTGTTTGACTAGGGAAGGGTTTGACTCTGGTAGACATAAATCTCTGGGAAAGCAGCTTTCATTTGTTTCTTTTTTATACTATTTTACACAGACCAGTTTGATTGCCGAAACAAAGGCAAACCTCTTCAATCACATTGGTCAGACTAGAGGGGCGTTAAGGAGACAGTCCCTCTCGAGAAAAGAATGCACAGCATATGTACAAAATATAAATATTTCTTCTGTTTACAGAAAATTTCTTGGGAAAGTAACTTCAGAAAATAAAACATTTCAGACAAGAAACCAGAGCTACAGACAGGTGCCCCAGATCATCCTTCTGCTGCACAGAGTGGAGGGATCTTCACCTGGAGGTCTCTGACTGAGGCCAGGCTGGTGGCCCAGCACCTCCACAACCACTAAAGGGGCATTCGACATCCCATACCACTCATGGAATTCGTAAAACCGCTGCCAAAAGTGGGTAAATGTTGTCATGCACATTTCTGTTTCTCTCAGTGAAGCTTATTTCTGTTGGTTCTCAAACATTTTATTTCTTTAAGCATTCATTCTTTTTCCTCAAAATCATTTGCAACTTTTGTAGAAGTTTTATACCCATCTAGGCTACAGCCTAACCAACAAAGGCCACAGGTCCACTACTTACACTGACTACTGAACCACTGCACAGTCTCAGATTATTCCCATTTCAGGTGCTTTCCATCAGAAATAGTGAGGATATTGGTAGCTCCTCACTGCTGAAAAGCACTAGGAGATTTCAAGTAAAACTTGAAGTGGGATCAAACTGTGCCATCAGTAACCACATGGACTTTGGCACAATAAATTAATTTCTTTGAAAGACTATCTCTGCTTTTCCATTGTAAAATTACACTCTCGTCCTATGGATCAATGTACAAGAGTTCTGTAAACACTTATCATCTGAAAAAAAAAAAATAAATTCCAAGGCTAATTTAACAGCAAGAACTAAATATGGCACCTCTAGCAGAAATTATGGTTGTAAATTTTCTTTTTTTTAATTAGTAATAATTAATTTAATGAATGCCATACACTTTGATTGGCACTAGGATCCATCAGTCACAAATCACTGTTGACCCATGAACACAAGCATTTGCTTGCAACCCACTGTTGCTTAAAGAATTATCACTATTACAGTGTATGGGGACAAGCACATTCAAACAGGAAAAAACACAAAGAACTTATTCAAGCAATAACCTGTCAATTGAAGAATTAGATGATGCTGAAATGCACACACAATACAAACAATAATGAACAGTAACGAGGGATGCAGACAACCTGTCTAGTGAGTCACCAATTCAGTTCTCTAAATGTTCCTGATGCTCAGAGGAAAGACATTTTAAAAGCTCAAATGCAAGTCTGTTCTCATTGAGTGGCTGTTCCTTGGCAAAGAGAGAATGACAGGACCTGTACCAATGACACCACAGGAAATGCTCCTTGACCTTTCCATCTTATGGAGATCAACAGCAAACTTTCCAACCCTGACAAATTAACTTCAAATGAGAAACACTGGCATCAAAGTTACCATCTAAACTGCCCGACTGCACAGTCAGAAATTCTTATTGAAAACATCTTTACGTGTACATTCATGAAGGCTATGAAAATTTTTGCTTGAATAAGGAGAGTAGGATTGAACTCAGCATCTCTGAACTATTTCATGGTAATAAAACACTCCATTCAGAGGAGCTCAGAGAAAGCACTAAAATCTACATACATTTCATGAAATAACTTCTCAGATTTGGTTCCAGTAACTTCACTCAAATGCCTACTCAGCAGCCACAAGAAGTTCAATCTTACCAGACTGAACAAAATAAAACCATGGCAACAATATCTGGCAGACTCAGCATATCTATATAAAGGTATTATGCCCAGCAATTGACCCAAACATGTGGTGAACTGAACCAGCACCTGTTCAACCTCTGATTTAACATTTTTGCACAGTGAAGGATTTATGGACAGCTTTAGGTGGGTCTCTAACTGAACACACAGTGAAATACATAGGTGATATACATAATTACAGATGTTTTTGCATCACCAGTTGCAGACCATGCTAAAGATAGTGGAAAGAGAACTCAGGTAAATACAAAACCTGTGGCTTAAAAATTCTGTTAAAACAGCCAAACTTGAGTCCTTTCCTCAGAGCACATTTCCCTTCATAGGAGATCACTCTTATTTTATTCCAGCCCTTTCAGTGCAGCTTGGCTGTAAATAACAGCTGAAAAGAGATGTGCTCATGAAAGCAGAAGAAGGTGGAAATAAAGCAACAGAAAAGGATAACATGAAAGAGGAGCTTTCCTCACAGCGCTGCAGGAACACTGCTCTACTCTGCTAAAGGACTGAACTCCACAGCTCCTGCTTGTTTTTAAGAGGGTTTAAAAAGCTGATGATAGAATCATCAGAATTACAAAAAAAAAAAAAAAAAAAAAAAAAAAAAAAAAAAAAAAAAAGAAAGGAAAAAACAAATTTA
>VWYP01006748.1:656534-687187 GCA_013400435.1 Pycnonotus jocosus
CCCGCGCTCCGCTGCTGCTCCCGCCTCTCCTCCCGCGGCAGCCCCGGCCAGGCTGCCCTCGGAAAGGTCACACGGACGCTGCTGTCGCCGAGCTCTCACCCCCGAGGGCAAACACTCCCCAGGATCCTGCTCCCAGCAGCGCTGCCGGCCCTGGCTCTGCCTGCGCTCCCCATGCCCGCACCCCTCACCCCAACTGCCCCATCTCCTCCCATCTCTCGCTTCCCCCTCTCCCCTTTTTCCCTCCTGGCCCGGTACAGATTTCATCTGAGACTTTCCGAAACCTTTAATTATTCTATTAATGTGCACCCATAAATCTTCCAGAGCAGCATTTCATTAGGCAAACAGCAATATACAGTGCAGGGATGTAAACACAGGCACCAAGGGCTAGGAGAGGGAGCAAATTATACACTGAAGGCATAGCAAAGGATAAATCAGAATCGGTCAGTCTAGTTTTCCAGGGCTATTTTGGAGAAGTTATTCTATGATTTTTTCAAATTTATTTTAAAAAAAAATTAAAAACAAGTTGCATGGGAACAAGTTGTGTCAGTAGATCACGAGGTTACTAGAGCAAGCCCCAGTTTACAGCACAGTAACAAGTCTCTCCTGTGAGCCCTTTGCAAGCTTGCACTCAGAACAGAGAGGAAAAACAAAATTAAAAGTTCACAAACATCTTAACTACCAGTGGTTTATAGCCATATCATTTGCATATTTCAGCAAGTGAAAAGCAGGTGTTTGAGGGTTTTTTTCTCCTTGGCAAATTGGGAATCACAAAATGGAACCCTGAGCGATGGAAACAAAATATGGATCCATCCAAGTAGGGCAGGAAACACCTCCTGGCTCACTTGGGTGGTCACACATGTACTGTACAGGCAATGGGATTTGGATATTTTATCCCCCAGAAGGTGAATGGAAGAGGTTATCAGGAATGTGGAAGTGTGGAAAAACTTCATGGAGAAGTATGAGATTCAAAACAGGTCTTAAGTATGGACGCAGAGGAGGCAGAGCCGTGGAGAGGAGAAGGCAAGAGGTGCAGTGAGGTCTTCCTAGGCAAAATGGAAGGGTGGATAGAAACAGATGCAAAGGATAAACTCTTTAGGACTTCCTCACCTGGGAAATATGTCCTTGTGAAGGACTATTTCACACACTGTTTTCCAACAAGGAAATCAAAATCACTTCCCAGCAATTGCATATGGTTGGATTTTGAGGGCTGAAGGTGAAGGCCATTAAACTCTCTTAAACCCATTTTCTCCAACAAAAGAAAAAAAAGCACTTCTAAAATTCAAGGATTATTTTAAGGCTGAGTCCAGGAAAGATTTTTCACAATTCTTGAATGAGACACACATGTTTACAGTAAAAGCCAAACACCACACCTGAGAAATCAATGCAAGTGGAAGAACAGTTTTATTCCTTAATGGCCATGTTGGATGCAGAGCCATCTGGAAATCCTGTAGAGATTCCAAAGACAGCACCTGTTTGTCAAACATGATGCAGTTTTGAAGTCCTCAGGTAGTGTGACTAACAGGGTTCCAGCCCAGAATGCTTTTTCTGAAGTCCAGTGCACAAAAAAAATTGTATTTTTTTCTGTTTTCAAATTAAACAAGACCTTGATTTATCCTCTGGAGCGATATTTGTAACTTTGGAATATGCAATCTCATCTTTAGCTGCTACTGAATGGCTGCAACAGCAAGGGCAGATGCTCCCATTTGGAGCAGAACAAGCCCCAAAAATGGGTTGGCAAAGGCAGCACCTCTACTACAACCCTGAGTGTCTCTAGGAATGGCAGCCCCCTCCCCACTCGTGCACCCCAAACGCAGGTGGGCACATTTTTCCACACACTCAAGTGGAGCCATGGATGTTATGAAGAGAGAGGACCTCCAGAGAGGAAGGACAGAGCTGGGAGCAGCTGTTCCATACAGCACAATACCTTCTGCAGCATGGGATTTCCAGCTGGGAATCTGTACAGTTGTTTAGCTTGGGAAAATCAGGCATCAGCCCTTCTCCTTCAGTCCCTGCACTGGGGCAGACACAGAGGGGACAGGAAGGCAGGTGTAGGGGAAAGCTCTGTGTGTCAGGAAGGTAAGACACACACATTTCTGAAGTGATTGTTAATTTGGCATTCCCATCTTGAGAAGCGGATTTAACCTTCTGGCCAACAAATTATCCACCTAATCCCACTACTGCCGTGCCTGAATTCCTTAAGAGCTTTAAACTGGGCACCCAGATGATCAGGTTCACAAAGTCTCTGCATAAGGCTGGCGGCTTCAGGCTCACTCCGGTTCTGCAGCGTGTGGAAACTCCAATGTAACACGGCCTCACATACCAGTTCTACCTTTCACAATGAGGGTGATTTGTCAGGATTAGCCTCAGGGGTATTTCTAATACCTTCCCTTTACTTGCAGTGATTAAACAGGATTGAAAACATATTCCAGTCTCTTTTGACTCCTACATCTTTTGCTGGGGATTTATACAGAAGGGAAGATGCTGTAAGGCAGCAAGTACCTCATACATCTCCCAAGGACAACATAAAGTCACTTTATTAGTACCAGTTTACCCTTCCCCAGCTTCTAATAGTAGTTCTTTGTTACCACGTGGGTCTTGCCACATTAACACTCAACCAAAACCATCCCACCAAAATTTATGAAGAATAATGGAAAATAATTCTATGGTTTACTGACCAAAAGTAAAAAGAGAGGAATTCCACACTTAATGTAATCATCTCTTCTTCTGTGAGACAGAGGAAATGAAGGTGCCCTAAACATGACAAACAGAAAATGATATGTACAAAAACAGGGGAAGAGAACTGCATAATAAAGCTGTCTTTTGTGACTGTCCAAGGGAGACTGAAAAGGCTGAAAATGAATTGCAGAAAGGATGACTTTGAAAAGAAATTGTCAGCTTGCTTAGCTCCAAAATTCACATCCTCATCCACAACCTTTAGACAGAAAGCAAAGTGCAGATGCTCAGGAGTTTTGAGGCAGAAGATAAGACTTGTATATTTTCTTTTTGGATTAATTACTTGTTTACTACATGATTGTAGCTTAAAGTTTCGTAACAGCAGGAGTTACATTATTAAGAGATATATAAGATTGCATATTAAATATCAATAAGTTATTGGAAAATATATTAAAAGAACTGCAACTTCATACTTTAAACTCTGTGAAAATGGTTCGATTTTCAAGGGTTCTGGGCAGCTGAAGGCCTCCTGACTGTAAATTGTGGAAAAGTGAGGGACAACTTAGTGGATATATTCACATATGGGATATAACTCTTTAGACTTGTGCAACCCATAATAATATTAAACAATAATATTGTCCTTAGGTTAATTGTGTCACAAAGTTAAATTTCGATCTGAAATTTTAGGTACAGTAAGGCAAAAATAAGGAAAAGGTTTCTTGTGGGCCTGATTTGCCTCCCCACTATTCTGCAGTCTCCCTATGCAGGTTTCAGGCATTGAATCCAGATATCCAGAAACAAACCTCACAGATTAATATTTTGCCAGCAAGGCAAATAGACACTTCAGGGGATTTTTAAAAGCTGAAAATTTTGACCCAGTTTCCATCTCAATTGCAGGCACCTCTGTACCCAGACACAGTTTCCTGAGTTAGTCCCAGTCAGCACTAATCATTACTAATCAAAACATCAAAATAAGACTGTAGGTTTTTACTGTTATATTTTAATACATTTGGATTTGGTGAAACAGTTAAATATGTTCTCATCTGACAAATCTCTATCAGCACAGCTTGACACCATGACTGTTCAAGCAGGGGGCGTGAGCCTGTGAGGTGTTGGTGATTTCCCCATCTGGTTCTCACAAAGGACTCAAGTTTGTTAATAAACAAACTTAAATCAAGGCCAAATTTGATCTCGCTCAAAATAAATCTGCTTTTGCATCGTGATTTTTAAATCACAGATCTTAAAACTCAAACCGGCCAGTAGCTGAGCTTTGCCCCCTTCTTCATTAATGATAAAAGAGTTCAGGTGCCCATCAGTGACTGTAACATGAAATAAATACATTCCAAAACCATACAAGAACTCCTGGATAGAAAACTTTGGTTTTCTGCATCTGCACATCTTGTCACACATCCAAACTCTATCTAGAATTACGCATATGGGTAAATCATGTAGATGTAAGTAAATCTCAATCAATGTTATTATCTCAAATACAAATTTGATGTAACTTCTAGGAAGGTAATTTCTGAGGACTCTAAGTTACATCTAATTGTGATTGTTGAAATATCTTAATACTCTCCTGTACTAAAGCAGTGCTATTACATTAAAAAAAAAAAAAAATAAAGGTGACCCTAAAAATTCAGTCCCCATGACAAGAAAGGGATGAAGCCACAGTGGTTATGCAACCAGTTTTAAAGATCACCAGTAGGGTTTGTGTGTAGCACAGAACAGAGCACTCAAAACCAAACCATGAAATAACTACCAGAGTTGAAAATATTCTACAGCATTCTTTGGCCTTTTCCCACTTTCTCAAACATTTTTGGTTGTCAAAAGTCTGATTTCCATATCTAAAACTACGAGGTTACTGGATATAAAGGAGTCGTGATTATCCTTAAAGTGCATCTGACATCACTATTAATGCTTTAAACTTGCTACCAGTGCATTTTTGCAGTTTCATCCTTTTAGCAGAACTGACACATATAAAAGCTTTGAAAACTCCCAAGTATTAATCTCCAAAAGCATATGTGTAGTGATTACTTAACCAATGGGATGGTTTTTTCAGTTCCTCTACAAGTTGGCTCAGCAACAGTACAATATTAATAATTCTTGAGCTTATACTTTTACAACCTGTTCTCCATTTCTCCCATCTGTCGATAGACTAAAATTATGTTTACAGAATCACTCATTTTCTAACCTTTTTTTAATATATCCAAGACAACTCACAGCCATTTTTTCCCCTACAGTGACTACAAAACCCCAAAGCTTGAGGCCAAGCTCAGTTTTCAGATCTGTTGATTTGATTGTGAAGTAGCTCCATTGATTTGAAAAGTGTTATTTGGGTTTCATCCTGTAATGAATGAGAAAAGTATTTTCTTCTCATTACTATTCCAATTAAATATATACCTTTGGTTTAGTTCCCTATCTTTCTCACCAAACTGCAGCTTGAGGCAACCCAAAGGGTCTATTAGAACATTAGTAGATATATGGACATAAAAACATATTTGATGGGGGAGAACACAGCCAGTGGTGACCTGCATTGCCAACCTGAATCCTCTGGGTTTCTCAAATGGCAGAACAAGAAATAATTACAGTGTTGGGTGCTACCCACTAATTTTGCACAATCAGCCAGTTTCAGTGCCATATCACCCTCCCAAACACTGGGTCTCCAAGGTCCCAGACAGGGAGCTTTGCACAGAAATCACTCTGATGTTATTATTTTTACACACTGGGGGTTTTTTGGATAGTCAGAATCAAGGAAATGGAGAAGTCCATTCTCCTCAAGACCCTGCATCCTGCATGCAACAGGAGGATTTTTTAATATAAAAATTAAATTAAAAAAAATAAATCTTCACCAACAGCTCTTGGAGCTACAACTTAGCTCCAACCATTTTCACTCCCATTCAAAAGAATTTCCAGAGTAAACAGTGGCTTCAAACATGTTCAAGAACCTCAAGGTTTGGCCCCAGATCAATGTGTACACAGATGACTTCATTTACAACTGTTTTTAAGCCAGATTTAATGTCAACAGCCTAACGGTGCGTTAGATTTCCCTTATAGGATTTATTAATTTTTATCTAATGAACAATTTCACAAGGCAATTTAGATGATTACAAGTGTGAAATGTTTGCAATGAGGACCAGATCCTGCCAGCCTCACTTGCTTGTAGTGCCACTTACATCAAAAGCAATCGAAAACAATTGTACATGAGAAACACCAAAACAAACAAGTTCAAAGCAGTCTCCATGAGCAAAGGAAGCAGAGTGGACATTTCAGTCAATCCTGAGCCATGTGTTGCCCTCTTACAGGCAAGAAGAGCTGAACTGACTGGATAGATGGATTTACAGGAACAAGAATGGCACGTTGATGTGAGGATCACACCTTTGGGTGAGAGCTGCCAATGTGTTGATTTGTCCTCAACAGATTGTCCCTATGACAAACTCCCCACTGATCACAGCAGAAATAGAATGAGGTCAATGTTAGACGTCCTAAAATCTCACCTTGTCCCTTCAAAAAATCTTAAAACTAAAGCAAGGGAACATCTCTTTAGTTACATACAATAATGAACAAAGCACTGGATTATTTACTAAAATTACCATCTGCTGAGTAATGTTTGTTGGGTTTTTTATTATTATTTTTGATAGTAGGATGTTGCTTTCTCCTTCTGATCTTGGAGATATACTACAAAGCTGCCCATTTATAATTAATTACATTTTTGAGATATTTTTTGCTTAGGTGGCTGGAATCTTCCCAGCACCGGTGCCCAAAAAACAATTACCAGCATCCTGTTCAGTTTGCTTCCAACTCTCCTTCACCCTCCACCCAGCAATAATTATATTTCTTCTCTGTGTTTCAGAAAACAGAGAGTGTTTGCCATAAAATTAACTTGACGTGATTCAAAAGGAAATGTAAAGCATTTTATAAGGAGTCAGAGAGAGCGAGCTGCAATTGTGAGCAGAGGATGGGGGAAGACTTGTGCTTTCAGCCAGAGGAAGCTTCATCACAAATTAAGTTTTGTTTTCTTTACTTGCTGCAGCACAATGACAGCTTTGACAGACATATGGGTTGTTTAGAATCGTAAAGGCTTTTTTAATTTAAAGTGCTTCAGGAATATATCTAGCTGCAGTATGTGACGTAGGCAATTTTTATTTAGCTGTATTCTGCTAAATGCAGTTTGTAATTGGAACACCTTTCAGCCCAGGCATTGGAAAATCTGTTTCACGCTCCTGCATTGCTGAGCTGCTCTTGCAGCAGGGTCCTACCTAGGCCATGCATTCATACACCACACGTATTATCCTCACTTATTTGTATGGGAACTGGAAGATACTTGGAGCTGTCATATCGCTGAGCAGACAACCAAAACCACAAGGTCTTTATGGCACTTGAACCTTCTTTCAAAAAGAAAGAATGGATGTGGCCACTCTGAGCCATTGATTTTCAGGTTTTGTCTTGCTGCAAGGGTGTGGTTTGAGGTCAGTTATGATGCTGTAACGTTCTTGTTTAAAATGTTGTATTTTGTCATCAAGGAGCTGGTGATTGTACTTACTACCCACGTTACAAATTTTGCTTCATTTAAAAATATATGGTTTTTGTTCTTTGATTTTTTTTAATGTCAGATCTGTATGCTTTGAGACAGAACTTGATTTCAATTACATTGTATAAGACCCAGAACAAAGCCGTTTGTTTTGGTGGAATTCTACTTCATGACATAAACATGGCTGAGACGAGGCTGTGGCTGACTGTGGGACCTTCAAACCAAATGGTGCTTTCTGGTTCCTGCCTTAGTCACTGCCATAAAGATGTTGCAGCTCCAAACCCTACAAGTTCAGGATGCAGAAACCACCTCATACTGCAAATGACAGATGGGAGAACACTTGGCTTGTAAAGAGCTAAGTACTGATAACCAAATGAGAACAGAGCTTGGGTTTCTTTTGTCTGAACCTCATGGGTTCTACCAGTAGGAACACGCACAAATGAAGTAATTCCCAAAGACATCCAAATATCCAGGAAAAATCTCAAGGTAAAAACCAGGCTGTGTTTTCCACAAATTTGGAAACACCAGTTTCTCCTGCACTACCTTACAGACTGAGCACTGGCCCACCTTCTATCAGTCCCTCATATCCACCTCTCATCATCAACCCTTGCAGCCACAGTTTAATTACAGCTGTAGTGAATAATGACCCCAACCTTCCTAACAAAGGTCTTGTAAGATATCCTGTCACTGTTAGCCCTCAAAGAGTTTTTACATCCTCACCACTAACAGCTTTGATTTAAGAGCTCACACAGTACATCCTCTAAAGGGTCAACCAGAAGTTTCTCCTTGAGCTATTGTGTTCTCTGGAAAAATCCCTTTGAGAGCTGGTGCTACCTTGTATAGGGTGAAGAATCACCTGCCTTGTACAGACCTCAGCAACAAAGACTTCATTGTCACAGAATTAACACTACATTAAGAAGGAGGGGGAAAAAGGACAGAATAGGCTCATCCATAAGGACAATGTCCATTGTCCAGCACAGAAGATCAGATTAAAAAGGAACTGTGAGAATGAAACAAAAGTTACACTCCGACTTTTCTTTGAAAATTTAAAAATATCTTCTGCCTGAACAATTCTCCTGGGCATCAGCTTCAGAAGTAACTTAAAGAAAATTCTCATGTCATTTGTGGTTGATGTAATGTAAGACTCCTTTCTTACAGTCTTTCAGTGAGATACAGGGGAAAAAAACTGGACTCCCACTCACAGACAGTTTTTTTTCCTCTTTGCACACTTGTCAAAGAATATGTCTTTTCCTCTTCAAATAGCGAGAGCCTATTCACAGAAATTCTGTGAACAGAGCTATTTCTCCTTCAGTGGAACATGAGCAATGTCAGGAGTGTCTCAAAAGCTTTATTAATAAGTAGTTATAAACAGTAAGTTTGGATAAACACAGTAAAATCACAAATATTAATTCTGTAAGAATCGTGGGGGTTCACACATCACTAGGTATTTTTCCAGCGCTTGATTATTTTATTTTCTTCCCCATTAACAAAACTACATAGATTGGCCTTGTAATTCTGGGTTTTAATTGAGCCTGTGTTCAAAGGCAAAAGACCAGATGATCCTGGCAAGCTTCTGCAGCGCCTCTGAGCTCATTCCTTCCCAGCCTTGTGCTGCAGATTATTTTATTTTTAAAAAATTTATGATAAAATACCCGACAAATACTTCTGCCAGGGCATGGTTCACATTTTTCTCCTTAAGAAACCTTTATATACATCTGAGCTCTGCTAACTCAGAAAGATAGCCTGCTGTTTTCACTCAGCCAAAAATTGCCGAACGTCAGAGATACAGCAGGAAGAACATTTTGCTGCTTCTGTCACTCCCAACAAAATCTCTAACATTTTGTTTTATTTAATGGCTTCACTTTTCATAAGATGATTCAAACCCCTATAGGGGACCTACATTAGTCTGCTGACATTTTTCTGCTGGTATAATTATTATGTCCTTCTACAGTCTGCTTTTCATCTGCACAGAATTTCTCTCTGGCACAGAAGAGTTTAGTTAAAGACCTCAAAGTAGAGAACTAGAGGAGCCAGAATAGCTCTTCAGGATAAAGTAGGGTGGAGGGCAACTTATTTGGTATAACTCTGCATGTGCTGGGATGCCTGGCAGGAAATAGCAGATGGACACAGTGCAACTGAGAAGAAAGAATATTCCTACACTAAAAAAAAAAAATATTGGGGGTGATGTGAAATGCATGTTTATCTCACTCTTACACTCCACCAGGCAAAACATTTTGCATGTTTCAGCCACTTAGACTATAGCAGGAATGAGGATTTCTGACACAGTATATACTGCAATATATATACAGAAATATAGATCACTCAAACACAAATCATAACAATTTGGTTACTCCATGCAAAGGCCAACAACTTACGGTTTTGTATACAAAATAAAGAGGTTTTTAAAAGAAAGAAATAGAACACACTGGGGTCTAAGAGTCTAATATAATTCTAATATATGGATGTACTGCTAAATACTCGGGGTCTGAGCTTTGGTGTTTTTAAGGACAATCACATCAGCTGTACCTTTAAGCCAAAGTTACAGCTGGCCCCTCAGACATGTCTTGTTGCTAAGCAGGTGCAGATCTGAAATCAGAATAGAGCACTTGGGGTATAAAGAAAGCAAATCCGCCTCCTCAGATTTAAAGACAATATTGCCTTGGTAACAGGTAACACATGTGAAGTACGTGGTTAATTACGGCTTCCAGTTATAACAGCGACAAAACAGACATGAAAATGAGAAGCACTGTAGCAAAATATAGACAGCCCCTAATAGTCAGGTAGCTTAAAACACTCTCATATACACCATGAAGCAATTGAAGAGACAACTGTGCAGGTCAGACGGAAACAATGAACAGAAGCCTGGAAAACTTGGTTAACCAGAGTGCTCTCAACAGGACAAGAAAGGACTCAGAGAGCTCATGCCCTGCTCACTGGTGAGTGAGGAGTAAGGGCATGAGAAGATGAAGTTACCTGAAGCTGTTTTAAAGGAAAAATGCAGCTGCATCCACAGTTTTGAAACTCTCCACTGCCATTATGTACAAAGCTGAAATGGACACAGATACTGTCGCCAAGTACCTTTTGTCCTTCCTTCCCCACCAAGTGACTCTGACCTCGCCTGCCCCTTTTAGAAAAAGCAGAGATGTGAGCACATTATGGAGCTGGGAGACCTGAAACAGAGTCCTTTTAGCACAATAAGCAACCACTTTGACAGCAAGAAATGGAATATGAAAACAATCACTTAAATAGCAGTGGAGGAAACAGACTCAGTTTATATAGTGGAACACTCAGCTCACTAAAACTAAAGGTTGAAGAAGAGGCCAGTGAGTGTTAAAAGCATGTTAAAATCTAAATAATACTGCAATAAAAGCATTTGAAAATCTAAAAGCATGTATAACCTAAAGAAAGGAAGACTATCTATCTCTACTGGTCATATTGATGGATATTAGGTTCCCATTATATTCATAGCAGACAAATTTGTGGTTCCCAATTAATTAACAAATAAGTAACTTTTTAATGCTTCCTCTGATTGAAGAGGAAGCATTGAAATAGAAAATATTTCCATTTATGATACACAATGTCTAACCCAAACCAGACAAGGTGGATTAATTTTTTTAAGAAGCTTTTCATTACAGAACATTATGCACTTCCCTGTTTAGGGATGTTTGTGTTTGGATATTGAGTTGACATTGGGGACCAGTGGCACACAGCTGTGGCCTGAAGGGATTTTTTTTGTATGTAAAGGACATACAGCACCAGGAACAGCACAGTCACTTGACACATGCCCACAACTAAGTGCTCTAACCCAGCTTGGGGGAAGACCACTAAACTCAAAGCAAAGCAGGCTCATAGTATCTAAAGTCAAGCTGCTTTTTTTCTGATATATTCAATTACATGCCTTAATTCTTGCAGATTTTGACTCAGTGCTTTTGTTACTCTCCTAAAGGGATGATGAATACTTGCCAGAGCCTCAGAAACCTGCCCAGGATTCTTCTTTTTTTTTTTTTTTTGCAGAGGTCTCTGGTAGCCTGTGATAGAAGGCATGACCCACAATTCTGGGGTTAGGCTAAAGCTGACCCAGTAGCCTACAGATGAAAGAGGATCAATCTATCCAGTCACACATCTTTTAAGACAGCCAGCAGGGTTTGGATATTTCCAGAGCCACAGTGATAAAATATCAGCCATACTCTCTTACTCTGAACTATTTATATAACTCTACAGCAGAGCTTTTCAGTAGATGCAGAAATCTAGTTATTGATCACTTGTAATGCTTAATTCAATCCTGAGAGGAAATGGCCTACATTTCATGGATACATTTCATTAAAAGACTATTTACTCATTTTGCATTTTGTAAATGCTTTAGCAGAGAGATATCACTGCCAGCTCACAGGATAGCATGATGAATTGGAAGATCTGTTACTAGTCTCCAAGAAAATGTGAGGAAAATTATGTTAGTACACTTGATCTCCTAAAGTACTTGATAGAATCACAGAAAAATGGGGAAAGAATGGACCAAGAAAGGTCATCATGTGTATCTCCTGCCTTAAGGAAGGCTCAAATAAACTTATATTGCATCAGATAAATATTTGTCTAATTAAAGATCTCTAATGACACTTTACAGACCACCTGAGAAGAAGACATTAGACAGCTTGCAGATATTTTTTTTATTATCTGATTTGAATCTTTTTTTGCTGCGGTTGATGCTCCTTGCAATCTGCCCTATCACCTAGAATACAAAAAAACAACTTAGACCTTTCTTTCCTACAAGATCCTTAAAGTTTCCAGAAACTATGTATTTCTCCATCATTCCTCCCTCCTCCAAGCTCTGGTTTGTGTCAATCAGTCAGTCATTATTCACCTTGTTCTTGAGGCTCTGATCGCTCCTGCTGCTGCTCAGGATCCTGCTCCAAGTGCAGTAACCAAAATTAAACAGTAGATATGGAGCCAAGCTTTTACCTGGGCAATTACTCGTACCTGTAAGAGTTAACTGTAAATCTTGCACACCAAAGCCTTGGCTTGCTCAGTTTATGGCCCAGCATAACTCCTACCTCTGTCTTTGGAGATGAGTTGTCCCCCATTTTTAGCTGAAATTTTGCTAAGGTCTCTGAGTGCATTTATACAGCTGGTCTTGGACTCCATTAAGCAGAGCTCCAGCATTTCCCTGCCTGCCTTTGTGAGAATGCCATGAAAACAGGCTGGCCTCAGCAAAGCCCTGTCAGTCTCTAACACCTCCAGCTTCTTACCTGTCCACAAAAGAAGCTGCTCGGTTGTAAAAGAGAATTAGACTCATTCGATGTGATGTGCTCTCAATAAACCCACAGTAGCAGTTATGTATTTCTCTGCAATGTTAGAGTTACTTCTGAGTACTTTAATTATTTCTTTCCCTTTTTTTTTGTTTTTTTTGGGTTTGTTTTTTTTTTGACAGTTGAGGCTGAGCTGCATCATTTCTGAAGACAGGCACTGCATTCGGGTTTTTGTCTGTTTTCATCCACCTTCTGCTAGCTTGTTAGACCTGATGACTAATGGCTCCACATCTCTACAGACCATTTTTCTGCTGTCCTTGATAGAAGTTAAACAGCCCCATCTGATCCAAGAAGTTCTAATATCTTTAATCTATTTAACTCCTTTTGCCTGTCCCCCTCCCTCTTTTTCCCAAGATTGCATCTGCCAAATGATGGAGTTCAAAGTAACACTCTCTTTTTTTGCCTGACCTTTCCAAATAAGATTTATCTCTTTTCTATCAATATTTCAGCATTTTTCTTCAAGGATCTCCTACAGTAAGTCAAATACCTGGTAGATATTAAAAATTCTGGGAATAGATCTTATGCAGGCTGCTAAATCAGATATTCGGGCACTAACACAGGACGTGCTCGAGCAGCTGTGCAATGGAAAGGGAGAAGCTGAAAAGTTTGGAAATTAAAGAAAAAAGTGCATCTTTAACTACAGCCAAGAAGAAAACCTGCAGGAAGTTTCAGACACAACTGGGCACCAGAGAATGGAGCCTTCACAGACAAACTGTAACATCCAGGTAAGGCCCCACAGTTGTTCAGACTTCTGATTTTGCTTCAGTTTTGTGGACAAGCCCTCTTTCAAACTCTGCACTGGACATTTTTTCAATAATTTATGCTTAATAACTGCCTAATTAATAGTTTTAGTGCAGCGATTGTTAGTGAAAATAAATTTGCTTTTAAGTTCTAGACTTCATTCACAAAAGCAACAATAAATATTTTATTCATGCACCTACGTTTTTAAGCTTAGCCTGAAGATAATGCTTAAGATCCTGACCTACAGTTCACAAATTCACACAAGATTAAGGTCCTTTTGTTGCCATACACGCCTTCTATATTTTATGACTTTTCCTATTTTAATAGTGTAGCTGTATAAAGTGCCTCGGGACTTTGTAGAAAAATTCTATCAACATTCATGCTATTAAAAGCATTATGAGTTACTGTAAAATTTATTTACATTGCTATTAGCTCTCTTTAAAAGTTTAAACGAATCACATTCCCAGGTTCAGAGTGAGTGGGGCATCAGATCTGGAAAGATGTGATAGATCAAGCAGAAGCCTATTGCTACAGCCACAACTGAGGAATTAATAAAACAGAACAGGGTGACTTGGAAGGGATATTTAAAAGTTATCAAGTCCCACCCCCTGCCATGAGCAGGGACACCTTCCACCATCCCAGGTTGCTCCAAGCCCCATCCAACCTGGCCTTGGACATTTCCAGGGATGGAAGAGGCCCAGCCTCTCTGGGAAACCTGCTCTGGTGTTTCACCACTGTAAAAAAATTCTTCTTTTTACCTAATCTGAAATGACTCTCCTCCAGTTTAAAGCTGTTACTGTTATCCTATAGCAAGACCCTCTTTTTCCCTCCTCTGAAGGGAGAGAACAGCAAGTGGCAGCCCCCTTGTTCAGAGAGAAGTGCTCATGGGTCTATGCAGGGATGTTTTCATTACCTTTGTCCCTTTTGTAACTTATACTCCAAAATATTATGGCATGTAAAGCTTCACAAAAATCTACTACCATCTACACATTCTGATTTTTGCTGCAATTGAGCTTCTGGGGAAAAAAAAGTCAAGGGATTTTATGCCAAATATATTACTGCATGGTGGAAAATATCCCCCTTCACAAAACTCCCCAGCATAACAGGAACCAGCATGAGCTTCCCCAGCAAATGACTCTGCACATTACAAGCAGGTCAAAAAAATCTTTGCTTTTTTTCCTCTGGCCTTACAGAGAAGGCAAACCTAGATGAAAACTTTTTCCAGACTTTATATGGATGGTGTCATAGCAGCTATGAGGAAGGAAGATTTTGTGAAGAAAATAAACTTGCAAGATTGGAGGTCACGTCCTGACAAATGTGTAGGGAGGGGAACTGCCTACAGTTCATGAAACATCGGCACACGTATATCAAAGAGGAAGTTAATTCCATAAATACATTCTAAAGTCACTGCTTCTGAACACTTAATTTACTTCTGTGCTCAGCCACAATTTATTTATAATCTTTATAAATATGAGGCATTGGGGAAAGCAGGCCAACATAAATTATTATTCAATCTATAACCACATCAAAAAGTAGATTAACATAGATTCTTAGCTTTAGATGTCTTTTACATCAGTTACCTCAGCAATTCAATGGCCATGTATTTGTGGGCTATCAACTGTTTTCTCTGAATATTTTACTTTTAAAAAGAAATGGTAATTGACAGGAGCTTAACAGAGGAAAGCGTCTCCCTTATAATAGAAGTACAAGCAAGGGGGGTGTAGCCATTAAAGCCAGGTTTAATTAGTTTGATATCTGGAAGCAAAGAAATAAAGCATAGCCTACAATCCATGGCTGTTTCTGTTACAGCAGCAAAGCTGTGCTTTTCCATTTGGAAAAGCATTTGTGCTATGGTTGCTTGCAAGATTTAAAGTCTATTCTCTGCCAAAAGGCCCAATGTTCCTTCCACTGAAGTCAAAGGCAAAACTTAAAAAAAAAAAGCTGCCATTGTTTCTATATAGTCTCTTTATCCATGGCACCAGAGATGAAAGAAACAAGAAAAACACCCTACTTTTTCAATATCCGGCTCTGTGACATATTTTCAAACACTAAACACTATCCAGCCATTTTCAGTTGCTGCATTTCTCAATCTTTAGGCTCAATCTTTATTCTGTACATGAAATAATCTCACCTTAAAACCTTCATCAGAAACAGCCTCCACTGACACACTGTTCCCAAGGCTCTTGTTCCAGAGGGAAAGCAAATGCTGCTAACCATGAACCCAAACGGATTAATACACAGTCTCCTACAATCTGAGCATGCAACTATTGCTCCATGTTTCACAGCAAAAGACAAAGTTGAGACCGTGTCAGGAAGATGTTTTCAATATGTCAGCTCTTGCAGTAATGTGTTTTTCCAGCCAGCAGAAGCCAAGGGACATAATTTCAGGGATACCAGAGAAGCATGTGGAATTATCTCTTCATTGGTGAAGCCTTCTCTTTGCATGTGTTTGGCCAATTTTCCTGCCTTTTAAATAATTTGCAACTGGAGATAAAGGTCAACAAATTTCCAAGTCCTGTGCCCATTTCTCTCCAGCACATTCAGTTCATAACTGTGCAAGAGGTTTCATATGCCCCAAACCCTTGCCTGCTGTTTTCAACAGTTTCATTCAGGATAATAAAAGTTTTTACTTCTTCCTATAAACCTTGTGTGTAGAGAAATACTGGAAGATGAGAGTCAGAACTTTGACTTGCCATCCTTCCTTCAGCAGATGATTTATATTCAGGGAGTTCATACATTTTTAATAATATAGTTCAAATGTTATTCTGAAAGCAGAATAGGATTTTGCCTTTCTCTTAAGTTTTTTCCCTTGTATATTTTGTCTAGTTTTCAGGAGACAGGAGTTTGCACAGAAATTTGAAATCTCCTTGCATTGAATTGTCTATGAAGAAATCATTCCTGGAGTCCATTCCACAAACTCCTTAAACCCAGGATCTTTCCCAGATTGAGAAAGATGAAGTTCATTCTTATACTAATGAGCGGCTAATCCTCAAAGAAGGAAGATATGGTCTGAATGGATTTCCTGAAGTCGTGAATTATATTTCAGCAGCTTGATATGAAAATTCCAAATATGCCTCCAAGTACCAGTTTTCTTGCGGGAATACAGACTAGAAAGTCCCACTGAAACACAACTCTCTTGACCTTCTGTTCCTGGTTTTAAACTTCTGTATGCAAAAAGTACAAAATATGAAAAGAACTGTGGGCTCCTCACAAAGGCGTGGACAATGAGGAAAAAAAATCTAGTATTGAAGCAGAAATCCAGTCTCTACAGCCATTGCAATGTTCAGTGGGACCGTGCTGTTCTTGAGAAAGCCATTTCATGAGGAACTGTGAAATGCTCTGAGACACAAAATATATCATAAGATGTCCATCTTTTGCTGCTGATGGAAGAGGCATTTCACTTCCCCAACATTGAAGGATTGTTTCACAATCAATTCCCATTTCTCCATATTCTCCTCCTTTTTGTTGCCAACAAAGCCCTGATATCACATTTTCAGAGTCTGCTTTGAGAACACATGTTCCTTATTGGCCAGACTTTTTAAACAAGAAGGAAGATGGCAGAGAAAAGCAGCACTGCTTAAAGCATGGGATCCTACAGAAAAACTTGCAAGAATTTGTCCTCAGCCAGTGGAGAAGAAACCTTCCTTTTATTACTAAAAAATTCCTGCATGAAATCCATGATCACTCTTACATGGGGCATCATTCTAAAAAGTTAAAATAACCTCTCTTTACCTGAAAGAGAATTAGTAGCTCAACAAATATTTTTGAATGACAACATGCCCACTTAATTCTTTTCTGCATGATTTCTGGCTAATTATTCCATTTTCTCTTTTCTGCTGGCCCACACGGAGTGAGAGGGAATGCCTCCACAAGCTTTTTCACCTGCCTGAGAGCCTTTATTGAGGATTCCTCAGAACAACAGAATATGCATATTTTCAGAATAGATTTTGAACAAGAACCTAGACCCTTTTTGATGCTTCATCTCATCTGCACCCATGACTGAAATACCCCACCACCGATCACAAACCCAACAGTTCGATAAGAACACTTAACCATTAATTAATTACTGATATAGAAATGCTATCCTTTCAAAACTGGAGAGAGAATACAAGTACAAAAGCAGAAAGATAAATCACACAGCTGACTTGGGAACTTAGGTAAAAATAGAGGTATTTGTGTTCTGCTGATAAACTCCCTGAAATGAACTTTTAAGGTGTTTAAGCTTATGAAATTTATTACATCAAAGGCAAAATATAACAACTGCAAGGAAAGTAAATAAGAGGAACTGACAAAGCTTTTTTACAATTCATATTAATTCTAGATAGTACAAAACCAGATTCATTATGGAGGCTCAGAGAACAAACAGATATAGAAGCCTGTAAGAAGGAATCTTCCCCAGGATGCCTAAACAGACAGGCCACTGAATAAAAATACAAAGCAAGAGGTGTGATACATGTTCTGTACTGAAATCCATTACAGTTGCATATATATTTCAGTGACAGACACAAAAAAGATAGAATGGAGAAAAGCACAAATCTACAAATCATGTAGGTATTATTGAATTAGTCTGGGAATTCAAAGGGGGGAAAATAAAGTTAAAAACCCCAAAACCCTCTTTTTTTTGTCCTCTCAGTATCACCACAGTCCATAAGGGACAACAAACAGACCAACAGAGATCTCCATTTTTATTTTAAACTCTAACACACCAGCTCTCCATCAGCAAAATAAAGATATGAATTTATAAGCCCCCCGTCCCTACTGTTCAAATCTGACCCTTTTCCTTCTTCAGGTACGTACACACATGGACTCCTATCCAAAGTCAAGTCACAGATAAATTAAAAGCAATTATATATCTGTTCTTTGGAGGAGAAAAATAAAATCAACAACAAAAACCTCACATTCTTCCCTAAAAATAAAACCAGAAGAAAGCCAAACAAAGGGAGTTCAGATTGTTTAAGCACAGAGACCTGGTCCTGGATGTTTTTTTCAAGGGCTGTGACATGTGGCTCTTCTGCAGCAGCCTGATCTCTTTATGGCTCAGCTGCAACCCCACACAGCAGCCCTGGAGAGGGAGGACTCACTGTTTCCCTGGCAGGAACAGCCCCCAGAAACACGACACAATCACAATCCCAAGAAACATGGTTCTTCAGAGACACACTTTCCCTTCACTTCTACCTTCTGTGGCTGGAAATCATAATTTGTTGTTGCCTTGTGTTGGGAGAATTAATTTCCTTCTTGGCACAGAATCAGTTGTTCTGTCCAGAAGGAGGGGAGATGGATTCCTCCCATGCCCTTCACTGAGTACAGCCACCAACTTATCCTGACCCAAGGAAGTAAGAGGATGTACAAACAGAAGTTAAAAGGAACCTGTGAGGGCATTTCCTTTTGGTTTTTTTCCTCCCCCAAGTTTTCTACACTGCAATCACAGCCTAATTTTTTTTAAGAGTTAAAAATTACATCTAATACCAATGCGTTTGCACTGTTTTCATGATATCATTTGACAGATGTGTGTAAAGGAAAGGGAGAAGAAAGAAATGCAACATGTATTTTAAAAGTCAATTTTTTTTAACTTTTGATGAAAATTCCTAATCCTTAGAATTAATCCTATATATGTGTGTATACATATATATATATGTATGTAAATACCAAATGAGAGTTGTGACTTCGCAGTGTCCATTTTTCATCTCAGAAATTATGGATAAATGCACAGAGCCTAAATTCCTGCTATTTCCACACTCATTGCCATCCCTCCACTGGGTGCACCCAACAGCAGTCAGCCAGAAAATGGGAAATTGTAGTCTAAGTGTCTAACATTATTTTTAAAAAGTTTCCTAAACCTTTAATTGTCATTTAAAAAAATAAACAAATAGGAGAAAAAAGAGGAAAAAGCTTCTCAAGGTTTTGGTGAAACCAGGAACATCCCCTGAATCTCCAGCCCTCCAGCCTGTACTTCTGAACTGTATTGCAGTTTTGCCACATAGCCTACCTGAGTTACACTAAACCCAGAATTTCTTCAAACTAAGGAGCTGTGATGAAGTCTTATTGAATATGATGCAACTTCAATGAGCTTCTTGTTAATGGCTCCACAATTAACAGCACAAGTCAAGCTTCTGTTTTGTGTTATGAGTTATAGTCTCCTGATCATACAAAGACAATTCCACACATTTTTCTTCGTGCAAAACTGTTTGGCATGTTTGGTTTGGCACATTTAATATTGTTTTAATGTCCTGGTGAGAACAAGAAATTCTATGAGTATACTAGAACACTTTATTCTCACTCAAATCCCTCCTTCCTCCTAGATTTTTTGTTTTCTACAGCATAACTCCACTGATTCTGTTCCTGGATATGTGTGTATCTATCTCCAGAAACATATGAGGAAAAAGAAAAAGACGAGATGCTGTTTGTAAGAGATAAGGCTCTGATTTCAGACTTGCTTTCAATTTTAATAGAGATTTGGCTCCATTCCATGTGTTTTAACCACGAGGAACTGTATCTTCCCATTAACATGCACAACAGCTTTTAATGAACATGTAATGGCCAATATGGTACCCAGCTACAAGAATTCTCAGTATTATATTGCATACGTGACTGTTCATTGCTAATGCAATCCATCTGGGTCCTGGAAGGCAAATGTGACTGAAAACAATTGTCTACTACTTTTATTTGAACTGATTTCAAATGCATTTGTGCATGTGAAAGTGGCAGGTCATGTCAAAAAGGATTTTGACAGAGGAATAAACGCTGCACCTATAAATGGACTTTGATCCATGGCAGAGAAAAACATCTCCAACAATTTCTTAGTGCAGTGACAGTGAAATAATGAGAATGAAACCCAGGCTGAGCATCATTCAGTATGTTGTTTAACTCCAAGTACTTAAACAGTTGCTTGTGAACCAATTTATTCATTATCTATTATGGATAGAGTTGGAAGCAGTGAGATAGGTCCGTAAATAATAAGCTGAGTGGGTTTGCTTTTTCCCTCTCTCTTATATGGCAGGATAACATTTGCTTTCTACTACTCTGATGGAGAAGTTCCAAGATGCAGTGATAAATTGAGCATATAGGTGATAGGGCCCTGGTATTACACGAGCAGCCAGTTTAAAAATTTTTGGAGATACCCCAACAACACATCCCATCAGAACCTGCTGCTGCCATTTCTACATTTGCATAAGCCAGGCTGTCTCACAAACTGCTGCTCCTGTTCCTACAGTTTTCCCAAGCCAAACTCCTTCAATCTGTTGCAGTTTTGAAGGCCAAACCCCTTCAATCTGTTGATGCTGTTTCCAAGTGTGGCTGATGCTCCAGCAGTTGCCCAAGCCAAGCTCTGGAGTAGTCTTTTGCTGTTTATTCTTAGCTTGCTCAGCTCTGATCCTGACTAGCTTTAGGCACATAACAAGAACCCTAAATAACGAGCCTACTCACCTTGTACCCCTCTCTATTCAAACAGGAAGGAAGGGCCAGACCTAAAGGTTTTTTCAAATCTCAGATAATTAGAACTAGTGAGGTATCCAAAGGAGCAGGGATGAATCAGATGCCAGGCTCTCCACTAGGGTCCACAAAGGATTGTCTCTTTCCTGTTGAATCACATAATCCAAATGGAGAAACAATTCTCATAAGGTGCATTTATAATAATTCATTTACGTAATATTTCTATTACTTTTGACATTCCAGTTGTGTCTCTGCCATAGGAGGATGAGAGCCCTGTGGCCCAGTGTTCCACACAATCCCATGGGACAGGTAGGGGTACCACACACCTCTTATGCTTTCCACAGTCACATCTATTCCCTAGCAATCTTTTAAAAGTGTCATTAACCTCATTCAATGGTTTTGGTTCATTTCTGTCTTGTCCCCTATAGAAACAACAAGGTCAGTGCCCTAAAAGAAGCCTTCCAGCAGCTCCTTTTCCTTCATAGTTAAGCAAGACATGGCACAAAGATGGGAAATGTGTGTTGTACCTGAGCTAGGATGATTTTACAGTGGTTACTGTGTTTCCCTTGCCAGTTCTAGAGTTAAAGCTTCTACAGGCCTGTGACAACAATGCCTTGAATGACCAAAGGCCTACCTGGCCTAGTCTGCAGTAACTTTACATCTTTTAACATAAGCCATGCAGAAAGAGGCAAACGTCCCTCAGCCAGGATTATATTTCATGATTGCAGAGGTTTCAGGTGAACAAACCACAGAGACTAAACTGACTGGCCCTGTCCTCTTCTGCTGCACCTCAGCATCAGGGGGAGAGGGGCACAGGGGGCTCCTGCCAGAGAAATCAGACATTTTCCCCCTCCATCTTCACTCGCTGGATTCTGTGTCCTAAATCATTTCATTCTGCACCTTGATAAGCACCTGTCACAGCCAAACAAGGAGTTATAGCAAGTCATATATCCCCCACCAGCATGTTCCCATTTCTGTCTGCAGTGTGTGTTTATTGCAGCTGCTGCTTGTTACCCTCAGAGTTGAGCTTTGGTGCTGATTTCACAAGGCTGCACAATCAATGTAAACACCTCAGAACTTAAAAGAGGTTATAATTAAAAAGGAATATGTCGATTCATGACGCTCTGCTGAAACATTGGTCACACAGCTTGAAAATAATACTAGTAAATTGGCAAAGAGTCAAACTAAGAATATTCCACCTGAAGCACCATTGAGACAAACAGCAGGTATGGCTTTAATAGAGTCAGTCTCTGTGCTTGTCTTGAAATACATCTCCTATTGCCATCCTTTGTTTTAAGTGTCAAAAACATATGGGGGAACTCAGCAAAGAAGGGTCTGGGCCTTGAACTATTTTTTTTTTTTTCATTCTCTTTCCCCTCCCTTAAAACACAATGCAGTTATAAATACTGCTACAGATGTGAGAAAACAATAGCATTGTTTTGTTGTAAATGTTTAATTTTTTTTATCAAACCACCAGACCTAGCATTTTTTTTTATCTTCACAAAGCTTTAGAAACAATACTGAGTAACGATCAAATGTTACAGACCTTGAATACTAAAGACAGCAAAAAACATTTACTTTGCTTTCATGTTTGAGGTTTTCTTTCTGTAAAGTTGTTCTTTGCAAGGTTGCAACCATCTACCAGGCTGTAACAATTGCCTGGTTCTGTAACTTTATCTGTCACATGCTCCAAGGTGCATTTGGGAACCAATTCTGCAACTCTTTATCTTCTAAATCTGTCAGCAGTTGAAAAGGATGTCTGCCTAGAAATCTGTTTTTCTTAAATCTGGTTTGCTCTGTTGTAGCCATTTTCAAAGAGCACACCCAAATCTTAAAACAATAAAAAAATAAATACAAAAACTTTCTACTGGAATAAAAATCTTGCCTGAGTTTTCTTCAAATTCCTGTACACCACTCAAGTAATATATTGGATTTTCTGTATGAATAAGTATATCCTGATACAACATTTAATAAATATTCATTTTTATTCATGAAGAACATGTTTAATCCCCTGAAGACTAAATGCACTGTGTAACAGAGAAACCAGAGCTGATCCTAAGGCATGCAGCACATTAACCTGTAACCACATTCTGAACAGTTCATACTCAGAAAAGCAGCCAGTGCTCCTAAGGACTGGAAGTAGTTTGATGCAAATGCAAAATACATATGTAAAAACACTGCTAGTATAACTGCAAATTAATTTATGTCGGGAGGATCAGAATGCTAAACACCTTTATTGGTGACAAATGATGTTTTTTCTATTCTCTGAGAGTGTATTATACATCTCTTGTCAAGTTGTTGCTGAGATACCACGTTATCCAAGCACTTATATTGTGATTTATAAAAGAAAAAGAAGACTACTGCATATATTATCAGGGATTGTCTCCCCACTGCTTTGCTACTTGCACCTATTCTTTCCTAGCACAAGCAGGTACTGGGGCTGCCAACGTTTCAGGGGCTGTATTTACCCCCAGAGTTAGTAACTCAAATAATAACAACTGCCTGGTTTAATTCTGCATAAGAGTTGAGTAACTTCAGCACATGCTGTTTCACTTATTCAAATAATGAGGGGGTCTTTTTAGAAGAAAAACCCAAATTACATCCTCCAAAATGCTCAAAACACTCAGAAAGTTAATTAGTACAACAACAATGGAATAGGGATCACACAGCCTCATTAAAAGAGAATATTTTGATCAAAAAAAACAACCTCCACAAGCCAACAGCCGTGAAGTTATAAGCAGCAAACTGTCAGCCAAGATAACAAAATCTGAAACTTAAAGAAAACCAACAAACCAAAACTTTAAAAAAACCCCAGACCAAAACAGAAAACCATCACTAAAGCTTTCCAAGACTCTACTTTGTTCTTCTTTTTAAATTCTCACAAGCATTCGAGATGGAAAATACCCCCAAACCAACCCAATATATGATCCATTTTGCATCAGCCTCAGGAGCTGCAGTCACAACACTTATTCTAGAGGGGAAATTTGCCATATTTATTACCTAGACCTCTGTCTACTATGTATCCTATCAATTGACTTGTGTACCACGTGAAATTTAACCTACACAGGTAAGGAACATTAGATGTGCCTACAAAAAAGGACAAAGGCATTTCTTCACAAGCATCAGTAACACATTTGGACATAATCAGTGGTTAAAACCAAACAGGGAGGCAGTTCATAATTTTTAGGAACAAACATACTTTAAAAAAAAAGAAAATAAACCTAGCAGAGATAGTACCTGAGCAATATAATCTGCTAACAAGTGATCTTAGTGCCTTGGGCACTCTTGAACAGCAAGAGCTGAACTGCTGACTAACCACGATCAATAATACATCAACAAAGACATGGTAGATCTTTAAAATCCATAGTGCTTATTTGAATGGGGTTTTAGGGTCATGAAAAGCAACATGACCTAAATTGTATTTACTTCTCTCTGAATTAATCTGAAAATTACTTCAATACATACTGACTTCATTTTTACCGTTTTGGGCCATTAAGTGGGATGTTATAAAAATCACATTAGATAATTGTATCTTTTGTTGTTGTTATACACACTCTGTGTTTTTAGGGCTCTTTGCAGGAGTTTTTCATTTTATACTATTGGACAATCATAGAGTGTTTTGTGTTGGAAGGGGTCATGTATGCAATGAGCAGGGACATCTTCCACTAGAACAGGTTGCTCAGAGAGCCATCCAATCTGGCCTTGAATGTTTCCAGGGATGGGGCAGCCACAGCCTCTCTGGGCAACCTGTGCCAGTGCCTCAGCACCCTCATTCTAAAGGATTTCTTTGTGTCTGGGCTGAATGTGCACACTGACAGCTCACATGCAGTTTTTCATCCTACAGTACCCATAGGTTCTGCTCTGTGAGGTTTCTCTCAATCCCTTCATCTCCTGTCTTGTACTGATAGCAGGGATTGCCCCGACCCAGGAGCAGCATCTTGCCTTTGGCCTTGTTAAACTGCATGAGCTTCACACAGCTCCTGGAGCTTGCCCATGTCCCTTTAGATGGCATCCTGTCCCTCAGGTGTGCCCATCACACCTCTCAGCTTGGTGTCATCTGCATCTTGCTGAGGTTGCACTCAATCCCACTGTCAGTGTCACTGGTGGGGCATTAAACAGTGATGGCTCCAGTGATGGCCCAATCTGAGGCACACCACACATCACTGATCCCTCATCCAGACACTGAGCCACTGAACCCTCTGGATTCCACCATCCAACCCAACAGTCCTCCCATCAAATTCCTCTCTGCCTAATTTAGGTTTCTAGGGGTACCATGCCAAAGGCCTCACCAAAGCCCAGACAGATGGCACCTGTAGCTCTTCCCTTGTCCTTTGGGGGAGTTACTCCATCACAGCAATCCATGAGATCAGGCAGGCAAGGCTTGCCCTTGGTGGAGCCGTGCTGGCCGTGTCTAATCGTGCTCCCTGTCCTCCCTGTGCCTCAGCATAGCTCCGAGGAACACATCCAGCAAAAATCACTCAGTTTTGCTGAGATTTTTTGTCACCATAAAATGACAAGGTTTGAGTGTTTTCAGACTCAAATCACTAAAATAGGGAGTGTCATGTGAGCCTAAAGACCTGGTAGCAACTCCTGCTCATCCCCGTGCTCAAGGGCTATTACGCTGTAGTCCTTCAAAAAGACAGCAGAGGAGATAAGTCTAAAATGACTGTGTCTAAATAAAAGAGGAGTTTTGACAGAGTTAAACTCCTTTTAATACACCTGAAAAGCCATGCATCTCTCAAGTCCTAAGTATTCTCTGCTATCCTTCACTCCAACAGGAGGCATTAGGACTTAGCAGGATCCAGCTTATAGTTCTAACAGCAAGAGGCATATCAAGAGCATATCACTCTCCATCACCAGGATTTTGAAATGCTGAGCATTTTTTAATACAGCACCCCAGGTGTTTGCTGCTTAAAACATACTCTACATGAGCATCTGCAGATGGCATGTCAACGGGGAGCCATCGAGATTGAAAAGCACTAACATTCTCTTTGGGACCCCTCGCTGGGGCCCTAAACAAAAAAAAATACGAAAAAACCCACACCCATCACAACAAACACATCACCAGGAGAGAGGGGAGAAAAAAAAAAAATCGAACAGAAAGAAAAATCCCAGTATGAAATGCTCTCATGTCCAGCAAATGCACGACCTGGTGCTGCAGTCCTTGTTAAAGTAAATCACCCCAATGAGAAAATAAACAAGAGATGTGATTCAGGCAGTGTGCTGCACAGGTAATGTTTGCCCTGGATAACTCAACCATGAATAATTTGGTCTAAGTTAAGCTCAAGCAAGACCATTACTAACTGTTTTCATGTATGAAGGATTGATTTTCTTTCACAATGAGAGGAGGTTCAGGTTGCAGTGCTCCTAAAATGAAGATACAGCACATGCTGGTTTTTTGATCGAAGGATGGTGCAGGTGATGGACCTGTTTTGCCACATACCACACTGGAGAATGGGGATGTGAATCCTCTCCATTGCAGGGTTGCACACTTGTGTAATATATAACAAAATCAGCTAAGCATGATCTAAGAAGGAATATAAGCTGCAAGGAAAAATTATACGTAAGCTAATTGTAACATTTAGAGGCTCTAATTCCAGACAGAGGTTGCCTAGCCTACAAACAGCACTGATACGACCAAAAGTATCAAATAGTCAATAATGGTTGGTAATTTATACACAGGTTGCATGGCCAGGAGGCACATGATGAATAAATGGCACAAGAATCAAGATGGCTGTGTGAGCAGAACACGAATCCTATTTGACAGACATATGTAAAGCACTGCCTACAGAAAGGTTTATATTCAGAGATTTACAAGAACACACACAGAACTACACTGTATAGATTATGTTGTCTTTCTGAGATAAAGAAATGCAACTACTCTAAGGAAAGCTGGGTTTTGTCAGCTTTAGATAAGGGTCTTCTTGATATAACTGTGAAGTAAGCATCAACAGCAGATTTTGATTCTCATTAGTCACTCAAAAACACTTAGAAGGAAAAACAGCTCAAAGAATATGAAAGATTAAAATAAATTAGGTGCTCATTTTCCATGATAACTTAACACAGCCATTTAATAAGATGAAAACATTTCGAATCTAGGACTATTACACTCTACTGTGACACTCTAGACAGTAAAAGACATCCTACCACAGTCATCATCTCCACTTAATTTAATAACAATCTAAAATTAAGAGCAATTGACTCTCTAAATACTTGAAGAAGATTATGAGAATGAACCATGATGGAAGAAACCACTTGCTTGAAAGCTGTTTTAAAATTCTTTGCATTATTACAGTTCACTTTCAAGAGTTAGTTCATGAAAGATTATCCATAAAGTAATTTTTTATATTTGCAGCTATCCTGTGGCCACCTATTCCTTTTAAAAAGTAGTCAAAGCAAGCCATGAGTACTTTTTGCCACTGCTCATAAAATTTTGAATTCTTACATTTAAAAATGTGTGACATTTTAAAAACAGGTCCAGATGAACCTGAAGTAGAGAGTGAGCAACAATTGTCGTGAATTAAATTAATTATGCCCTTTAACCATCTGTTTTACACAGGGTAGTCTCCACCACAGAGAATCACCAGCTTAGGAGAAATGTCTTCCCTAATTTCAGCATTATGATTGAGATATGCCACAAAGAGCAGACGTGGTTTACCTTTGCATGTAAACACCTAATTGCATGAGAAGTTAATGAGAAGTCTAAAGGAAGTACTCAGATTTTTAAGGGGAAGAATGATACTGCCTCACCATCTTGTTTCTCACCTTGTTAATGATGCTGAAAACCCAATTTTGCTAAGCATGAAGAAACCAAGCTTGATTCAGTCCTAATAATAGATAACCTACAGAAGTAAAGAAACCAGCTGATTCCTGTAAGCTTCAATAGGCTTTGGATCAAGCACATGGCAATTTTGCTTTTGTTTTACTAATTAAACTTGATTATACCAACCCTCCTACACTGAGCAAACTGTTGGAATGCAGATATGACCTGCAGCATTTTTTAACCTGCTGGGATGTTTTATTTCATGACCTGAAATTACACAGTTTGGCAACAGAGGTGGACTATCTACCTGAGTGCACATTGAAAAAGTGCTTTTTGTGTTGCATATCATTCAAGCTGAATATGCACAGAGATATTTCAGTCAAATTTGACAGTTCAAATTCTTCTTAATAGTTGTAAAGAAAAAAGAATGGATAACATGCCATTTCTCAGTCTCTTTCTCATATTTTTCCTGCTATTTCACTATGGAAAACAAACAAATAATAAATCACAGCCAAAAAGAACAAATTTGTGACATTTCTTTTCACACCTTACACATAGTTACAGCTTTGCTATGTGTCAGGGATTTTTTTATATGAATGGAAATATATTTAATACAAAGTACTGGGAAATTTACATTTCATTTTTATTCTATTGCAGGCATAACTGTGATGGTGTGAAACAGGCATAAATTAGGTAATACTAGGCAACACACTAAAATACACTTAATTACAATCAGTCAGTACCTGTCTTCTCTTCACCTGCTACAACAGCACATGGGCTGTCCTGTCTGTACTCTGAGCAAAAATTTTACATCAAAAGCTCCTTAACAAAACTAAATATTACAAGTTCACTTATTTGATGTTAATATAATACATATATTTGCATGTTAATTCAGTGACAAGTTTCTTGTCTATGAACTGATTAGAATCTATGAGCAGGTTTCTATATTGTAACATTTCTTTATTTCTATATAAACCATTTCTTGATTAAAACAAATTTAAATATGAGAATTTTGCTTTTGTCATTTAGCTGTTCCTTAAGGTCTATCCCTCCAATTTCAACAGTGCATTTGGCTTCTCTGGTGCTGAAAGGGGCAAATCTTGTTCCCTACCTCCCTTCCAGGCTCACCATGCTCAGCCCACACCTTGCCCAGCACTGGTATAATTTGGTTTTCTCAATTCCATTCACAAATCCAGCATAAAATTATCCATCTTTTTGTAAGGGTTTCTTTTTTTTTTTTTTTTTTTTTCCCTTGGCCTAGTAAGTTGAGCTGGCTCAAGGCTAGGTAGAGATAAAAGCTCCAGCTGCCACCAGCTGTGCTGATAAGCCCAGAGAGCAAGGGTGGAAGAATGAGGACAGAGGAGAAAATGGAATCTTCCCTCAGCTCGGGCTCATGCAAAAATATCGAAATGTCACTGATGGAAAACCAAGATAAAGAGCATTAAAAAGAATTCCAGCTCAAACCAGAATAAAAGCCAAAGTCAAACACAGGGAGCTTGGGTAAACTGCCCTGCCCTGGATCTTTGAGGGTGGAAAGTGTCAGCTGAGCCTGGGGGTAAAGCCAAATTCACTCTCAGTGGAAGGTACAGGCAGCCCCTGAGCTGCTTTGGTGGCTGCTGCTCCATGGCCATAGGAATGGCAGCAGCCTTAGACAGGTGACAAATTTAGGATGGGCAGAGGTGTTTGAAACATCATTTCGAATTGTGAAATTGCATTTCATGCTCTTGATTGGTATTTTTAATTTTAAACCTCAGGTGCATTTTGAAGTTTGCCAAACAGTGCTGTGAACAACTATTTTCAAGGCACATAGTGTCTTTTGCTTTGAAAACAAGTTACAGTGGATGATGAAAAGCATTAAAGCACTTTTTCAATGAGGTGTGTCAAGAAAATAGATATTTTTAAGCAACAGGAAATCTTCAATATGATAAATACATGTGCATTTGCAAATCCTTCCCTGGAGGACTGAACGGTTTCAAAGAAATACCTCAAATTTTATTTTGCCTTTCATTTAATAGTTCAAATCTAGCTTAAGACAAGAGTAGAAGCAAACAGCTGTTACTATCTGGTGGCTGCTGGGCAGTCTATGCAAAATGAACCATTAGTTTTAGACCTGTTCCTGTTAGATAAATTCTCACTTTGTAAAATCACCTCTGCACCCAAACACATCCATCAGCAACCCCAGTGTCTTTGGCATATGGAAGCAGAGAAACACAAAAGTTATTATTGATGAATTAGCTGCTTCTTTCCTCTTAGTGCAGGAATTGGGGTTGCTGCTGCTGAGCTATGCTGCAGCTATGCATAACCTATTCCTACAGCACTGCTGTTTTGTCTAGGGGCTTCTACTGCCAAGAAACACTCTTTTCCATTATTTCCCAAGGGGCCTAGATCTAAGTGTGGTAGAGGATTTCACAATTAGTCTATTTTCTCATGAGATGCAGCCTAATTTTTCTTCCTCTTAACTCAATCACATTTTTCCAACTTAAAATCTCTTCTGCTCTACATAATTCTTCCTGCTTCTGTTGCCTGAATCATAGTAGTTACATTTATAACACCGTATTCTCCCCCTGTACATCACCAACCAAAAAGTTTTTAGAGTTTTCTTCCAGGTTTTTTGTTTGTTAGGGATTTCTTTTTTAGTAGGATGGGGGTCTGGAGGAGAGGGGGTTGTTTTTTTGTTTTGTTCTAACCTCACACCTCTCTGAGAGCTCCGTGATTCATTTCTTGTTTACATTTCTTATCTTCCCAGGTCACAGCACAGAGTGACTCGGGAGGGATGCTGGGGCTCCCTGCAGGAGCAGTAACCCCACTGCGGGATGGGCACCCCAAGCATCAAGCCCAGAGCCAAGGCAAGCTCCCAGGTCTGCACAACAGGCCAACCTGAGAGATAAAAGTGTAGCACCAGGAGAAGGAAGGAGGGAAGAAACAGATTCTTATCACTGCTGTCATGAAACTAGACAAGTCCACCAAGTTTTCCTAGCTTCAGAGGAAAATCAGGTCCATGGCATGGCCCATTGTTCCTTATTTTTCTTACAAAACTACTTCATTACAACTGTGTTGCAGTAGTTTCTGAACTTGCTGCATGAACAGAGCTGCACTTTCCACCACGTTCTGTGCTGTGCACCACCCTAGAGCACCCAAGACATGGGAGCTCTCCTGAAACCTCCAAGACCATAACCCCTCCCAATCCATCTCCCTAAGGCACAAAAAAAAAAAAAAA